>PVIJ01002846.1:0-15092 GCA_004024925.1 Scalopus aquaticus | reverse complement strand
AGAGGATGGCACACATTAAAAATACAGGCAACAACAACTGCTGGAAAGGATGTGGAGAAAAAGGAACTCTTCTACACTGCTGGTGGGAATGTGAACAGGTCCAACCACTGTGGAAAGCTGTATGGCGATTCCTCAAACTGCTAAACATGGAGCTGCCATACGACCCAGCAATACCACTTTTGGGAATTTACCCAAAGGACACAAAAACACTAATCTGAAAGGATACATGCACCCGTATGTTCATTGCGGCACTATTCACAATAGCAAAGGTATGGAAGCAACCCAGATGTCCAAAAATAGATGACTGGATCCAGAAGATGTGGTACATATACATAATGGAATACTATTCAGCATGGAAAGAAGATAAACACATGCAATTTGCAGCGACATGGATGGAATTAGAGGGAATCATACTCAGTGAAATAAGCCAGAAAGAAAAAGAAAAATATCGAATGGTTTCACTTATAACAGGACTATAGGGAGGCCGAGTGGGAGAGAAACACTCAGTGGTGGGGGGGGGGTGAGGGGAGGATAAGGGCACAAAATGGAAGAGAGGAGAATACAGGGGACCATGGAGATGGATCACGGCTGAATTGGTGGTGGGTTGCCCAAGGGGAATACAAAATGTAAAAGACATAAATAATAATAATAATAAATAAAAGATCAGTGAAATCAAGAGCTGATTATTTGAAAAAATAAAATTGACAAGCCCTAAGCTGAGAGAAGCCCCAAATGAATCAGAAATGAAAGAGGCAAAATTATAACAGATGTCACAGAAATACAAAGGATCATAAGAATCTACTATGAACATCTCTTTGCAAACAAACTGGAAAACCTAGAAGAAATGGATAAATTTTTAGATTCATATAACCTTCCAAGCCAGAACCCAAATGAAATAGTCAGTTAAAACAGTCCAGTCACGAGCACAGAAACTGATAGAGTGAATAAAAAGTCTCTCTAAGAACAAAAGCCCAGGGCCAGATGGCCTTTTCAGTGAATTCTACCAAACCTTCAAAGAAAACCTAATTCCTGTCCTACTAAAACTCTTCAAAATAATTGAACAGGGTGGAAAACTCCCCAACAGTGTTACCCTGATCCCCAAACAAAACAGACCATTCAAAAAAAGAAAACTGTAGACTTATATCCCTGATGAACCAAAACAACAAAAATCCTCAATAAACACCTAGTAAACCAAATACAGCAATATATTAAGAAAATTATCCACCATGATTAAGTAGCCTTCATCCCAAAGTACAGGGCTCCCCAACATACACAAATCAATCAGTGTCATTCACCAGATCAACAAAAAGGAAAATAAAAATCACATAATCATTTCAATAGATGTTAAAAAAACATTTGACAAGATTCAACATCCATTTGTGTTAAAAACTCTCAATATAATGAGAATAAGTGGAACTTACCTAAACATTATAAAAACCATGTGTGACAAACCCACAACAGTTGTCACACTCAATGTTGAAAAGCTGAAAGCATTCCCACTAAAATCAGGAAAAAGATAAGGATGTCCAATGTGACCACAGTATTGGAAGTCTCAGCCAGAGTTTGGCAAGAAGACTAAAAAGAATCCATATTGGAAAAGAAGTGAAGCTGTCACTATTTATGGATGACAAAATATACATAAAAAAACCTAAAAGACTACCCCAAAACTACTAGAAATTGTAAATGATTACAGTAAAATGGCAGGATACAAAGTCATACACAAAAATCAGTTACATTTCTATATACAAATATTGTATCAGAAGGAAGATAAATAAGGAAAATGTCCCATTTACAAAAACACTAATAAAAGAATGAAATACATTGAATTAAACTTAGTGAAGGAGATTAAGAACCTACATATTGAAAATTGTAAGACTCCGAAGGAAAATAGCTGAAACTATCATGAGAGAAAAGAAGAAAAATAGAGAGGTATTACTCTTCCTGACATAAAACTATCCTCTTAGCAGCAGTGATTAATGCATTATGATATAGACAATAAGTAACAACTCAGACCAATGGAATAGAATAGAAAGTCTGGAGATAAACCCTCACACGGTTTGACAAAGAAACCATTACCATACAATGGAGAAAAAGAGCCTTTTTAATTACATACACAAAAATGAATTAAAAATATATTATAGATATGGATAAAATAACTTAAAACCATTAAGTACTTGAAAGGAAACAGAGGGAACACACTGCAGGACATCTACCAAAAGGATGTATTTGGAGATACAGCTCCCAATGGCAAGGAAAACAAAAGCAAAAATAAATAAGTGAAACCACATCAAACTAAAAAGGTTTTGTATTTCAAAAGAAACCATCACAAAACAAAAAGGCAATCTACAGAATGGGAGAACATTCTGTTATACATCTGACAGGGTCTGACTTCTAAGAGATACAAAGTAATTATATAATCCAACAAACAAAAAAATCAGCAGGCAAATCAAAAACTGGGCAAAAGACCCAATTAGATATTTTTCTAAAGAAATTACTCATCTCTGTATTTTATGGTTTCATATGTCCAAATCTCTTATCCTTTTTGAATTGGTTTTCGTGAATGGCTTGAGGTAGTAGTCTAGTTTCATTTTTCTGCATGTAGTCATCCAGTTTTCCCATCACTATTTGTTAAACAAACTGTCCTTGTTCCACTGCATATTCTTTGCACATTTATCAAAGATTAATTGTCCATATATATATATATATATATATATATATATGTGGATTGATTTCTGGGTTCTCTATTCAATTCCATTGGTCTGTGTGTCTATTTTTGTTCCAGTACCATGCAGTTTTAATTATTATGGCTTTGTAGTATTGTCTGAAGTCTGGAAGGGTGATACCTCCATTCTCCTTATTGGTCAGGAGTGTGTTGACTATTCAAGGATTTTTCAGATTCCGTATGAACTTGATCAGTGTTCGTTCTATCTCTTTGAAGAATATCATGGAGGAGAAATTACAGCAAACACAGCAGAAATCAAAAGAATAAGCAAAGGTTACTATGAACAGCTATATGGAAACAAGTTCAACAACCTAGAGGAAATGGACAAATTCCTAGAACTATACAAGCACCCAAAACTAGATAAAGAAGATACAGAACACCTAAATAGGTCAATCACAAGCAGCGAAATTGAAACAGTAGTCAGAACCCTCCCCCAAAGCAAAAGCCCAGGACCAGACTGTTTCATAAACGAATTTTACTAAAAAAAAATTTAAAAACGAACTAGTCCCTGTCTTACACAAACTCTTTTAAAAAATTGAGAAGGAAGGAATACTACCAAACACGATCTATGAGGCCAACATGACACTAATACCAAAACCAAACAAAGACAACACACAAAAAAGAAAACTACAGACCAATTTCTCTAATGAACACTGATGCAAAAATATTCAACACAATCTTAGCCAGCAGGATCTCACAATGTATCCAAAAGATAATACACCACTCTCAAGTGGGATTTATTCCAGGGACACAAGGATGGTTCAACATCCGAAAATCAATCAAAGTAATTCAACCCATCAACAAAAAGAAAAATAAAAACCATATGATCATGTCAATAGATGCTGAGAAAGCATTCGACAAAGTGCAACATCCATTTATGACAAAGGCCCTTGAAATCCTTGAATTAAAGGAACATACCTTAGCATGATGAAAGCTAAGGTATAATGACAAACCCACAGCCAGTATTATCCTCAATGGTGAGAAGCTGAAAGCCTTTCCATTAAGATCAGGAACAAGGCAAGGATGTCCACTCTCACCATTGTTTTTCAATATAATACTGGAACTCCTAGTCAGAGCAATAAGATATACAAGGAACCCAAATAGGGAAATAAGAAATAAAACTGTTACTATTTGCAGACAATATGATAATATACATAGAGAATCCTAAAAACTCTGTAGAAAAATTACTCAAAATTACAGACCAGTAAAGTAGCAGGATACAAAATCACCACACAAAAATCAGTAGCCTTCCTATATGCAAACACTCAGTCTGAAGAAGAAATTAAGAGAACTATCCCCTTCAAAATTGAAACCAAAAAAATCAAATACCTGGGAATAAACCTAACAAAAGAGGTAAAGGACTTATACAAAGAAAACTATAAGACACTATTAAGAAAAATGGAGGAGGACACAAAAAAAAGGAAAGACATCCCCTGCTCATGGATTGCAAGAATTAACATTATAAAAATGGCCATCCTACCAAAAGCAATTTACAGATTAAATGCTATTCCGATAAAAATCTCAATGACATTCTTCAAAGAAATAGAACAAACATTGATGAAATTCATATGGAACCACAAAAAACCTCGAATAGCTAAAGCTCTCCTGACTAAAAAGAAAGAAAATGAATGGATTACACTCACTGACTTCAAACTATACTACAAAGCCATAATAATTAAAACAGCATGGTACTGGAACAAGAACAGATGCATTGACCATTGGAACCAAATAGAAAACCCAGAAATGAATCCACATATCTATGGACAACTAATCTTTGACAAAGGAGCAAAGAATATGCAGTGGAACAAGATTAGCTTTTTCAATAATTGGTACTGGGAAAAATGGACTGCTACATGAAAATAAAATGAAGCTAGACCTCACACCATGCACAAAAACCAACTCAAATGGATAAAAGACCTCTATGTTAGACCTGAAACCATAAAATTTATAGAAGAAAAAATAGGCAAAACTACACGACACACATCTCGGCAAAATCTTTAAAGACACATCCCCAGAAGCGAAGGAAGTAAAGGAAAATTTAAACAGCTGGGACTATATCAAACTAAAAAGCTTCTGCACAGCAAAAGAGACATTAATCAAAACAGACACCTTGCTAACTGGGAGAAGATCTTTGCACATGATACAACCAATAAAGGACTGATAACAAAAATCTACGCGTAACTCATACAACTCAACAAAAACAAAGTCAACAATCCAGTCAAAAAATGGGCAGAACTAAAAAGACACTTCTCCAAAGAAGAAATGCAAATGGCCAACAGGCATATGAAAAAATGTTCAACATCACTTATAATCAGGGAAATACAAATCAAAAACCACAATGAAATACCAACTCGTGCCAGTGAGAATGGCGCACATTAAAGGAACAGGCGACAACAAATGCTGGCAAGGATGTGGAGAAAAAGGAACTCTCTTACACTGCTGGTGGGAATGCAAACTGGTCCAACCACTATGGAAAGCCATATAGTGTTTCCTCAAACTGCTAAAAATGGAGCTTCCATACAACCCAGCAATACCACTTTTGGCAGTCTACCCAAAGGACACAAAAACAATAATCCAAAAGGATACATGCACCCAGATGTTTATTGCAACACTGTTTACAATAGCTAAG
Organism: Scalopus aquaticus; assembly: GCA_004024925.1. Taxonomy (NCBI): domain Eukaryota; kingdom Metazoa; phylum Chordata; class Mammalia; order Eulipotyphla; family Talpidae; genus Scalopus; species Scalopus aquaticus. Next base: position 9,741 of record PVIJ01002846.1, on the reverse strand, counting down.
GTATGGAAACAACCCAGATGCTCCAAAGTAGATGATTGGATCAAGAAGATGTGGTACATACACAATGGAATACTATTCAGCATACAAAAATGATAAACACATGCAATTCACAGCAACCTGGATGGAGGTAGAAGGGATCATGCTCAGCGAAATAAACCAGAAAGAAAGAGAAAAGTATCAAATGGTTTCACTCATAACAAGAATATAGGGGAACCAAACAAGAGAGAGACACCCAGCGAGGGGGGAGAATAAGGGCTCAAGATGGGGAAGAAAAGAGCCCAAGGGACAATGGTGATGGGTCACGGGTGAGTTGGTCGTGGGTTACCCAAGGGGAATACACAATGTAAAAAATATAAATTAAAAAACAAATAAATAAAGAAGAATGTCATTGAGATTTTTATTGTAATAGCGTTGAATCTGTAAATTGCTTTCAGTAGTATGGCCATTTTGATAATGTTAATTCTTACAACGTATGAACCAGGGATGTCTTTCCATTTCTCTGTGTCTTTGCACTCGAGGCCTTTTTCACATGGGCAAACCAGCAACTCGAGACTATTTCAGCTATATTAGGAAAGTGTTTTACAGGTACTTTGAAACCATTTTATACTCAAATGTATACAGATAATTAAATTTCACCAATTTATTTATTTTTACATTGAATACAACAAAATCTGTTAAATATTATACTCTGTAATTAGTTTTTGTGTGATATTTAGTAAAACAATCCCCAAGATGCAGCCTCGGTTTGTCAGGACGTATCACAATAATAGGAGATTTCTCATTTACCACCAGGCTTATTACGGTCAGAGCAAACCTTGCAGTCCCTTTTTGCCCCTTTTAGCACAATATGGAGCTTTCCATTTAGTCGGGGTACATCGGTGGGCGTTGTCGACGTTTGCTTTAGGCAAATGCTAAGCTGAGACTAACTAAGCTGAGACTAACTAAGCTAAGCTAAGAATTGGCTAAGGACACAGGCTGAGCCTGGTCCACGAAAGTAATTGCGATAAGAATATCTTATGACACATTGGAAATAAACATAACGAGTTCCAAACCAATTGGGTGCCTTAGCGGCTCTGCTCGAGTGGACGCATTAAACCGCCCGGGCGCTGTAGCTGCGCCGCTCCAGTGGACATATTAAACCACCTGGGCACCGTAGCGGCGCCGCTCTAGTGCAAAGGATTAATAATGTTTTATAGTTTTCTTTGTATAGGTCCTTAACCTCTTTTGTTAGATTTATTCCCAGGTATTTGATTTTTTTTGTTTCGATTGTATAAAGGGTGGTTTTCTTGATTTCCTCTTCTTCAGATTGATTGATTGCATAGAGGACAGGTACTGATTTTTGTGTGTTGATTTTGTATCCTGCTACTTTACTAAACTGATTGATTATTTTGATTAGTTTTTCTGTGGAGTTGTTCAGGTTCTCTATCTATATTATCATATTGTCTGCAAATAGTGATAGCTTTACTTCTTCCCTATTTGGATTCCATGTATGCCTTTCTCTGGCTAGGACTTCCAGTATTGTATTGAAAAACAGTGGTGACAGTGAACATCCTTGTCTTATTCCAGATTTCCGGGGAAAGGCTTTCAGCTTTTCACCATTGAGAATGATATTGGCTGTGGGTTTGTCATATATGGCCTTTATCATGTTGAGGTATGTACCTTTTATCCTTAGAATTTCTAGGACTTTCATCAAAAATGGATGTTGCACACTGTCGAATGCTTTCTCAGCATCTACTGATATGATCATATGGCTTTTTTTCTTTTTGTTGATGTGTTTGTTTACATCAATTGATTTTCTGATGTTGAGCCATCCTTTGCCCCTGGAATAAATCCCACTTGGTCATGGTGTATTATCTTTTTCATGCATTATTGGATTCTATTAGCTAAAATTTTATTGAGGATTTTTGCATCAGTGTTCACTAGAGAGATTGGCCTGTAGTTTTCTTTTTTGTGTGTTGTGCTTGTTTGGTTTTGGTATTAGGGTAATGCTGGCTCCATAAAACATATTTGGTAATGTTCCTTCCTTCTCAATTTTTTGAAAAAGTTTGTGTAGGATGGGCATTAGTTCATTTCTGAACGTTTGTTAGAGTTCATTTGTGAAACCATCTGGTACTGGGCTTTTGTTTGGGGGGAGGGTTTTAATTACTGTTTCAATTTCTCTGCTTGTAGTTGGTCTGTTTAGGTGTTCTATTTCTTCTTCATCTAGCTTAGGATGTTTGTGTAGTCCTAAAAATTTGTCCATTTCTTCTAGATTTTTTAACTTGCTTGCATATAACTGTTCGTGGTAATCTCTGATTATTCTTAGCAACATTTTAAAAGATACATCTCCCAAAGCAAAGATAGTGAAGGAAAGGATAAACAGCTGGGATTACATCAAACTAAAAAGCTTCTATACAGCAAAAGAGACATTAACCAAAACAAAGAGACAGCTCACTGACTGGGAGGAAATATTTGCATTCCATACAACAGACAAGGTACTGATCACAAAAATCTACAAAGAACTCAAACGATTCAACAAAAACAAAGCAAAAACTCCAGTCAGAAAATGGGCAGAAGAACTTAAAAGACATTTTTCCAAAGAAGAAATGCAAATGGCCAACAGGCAAATGAAAAAATGTTCAACATCCCTCATAATCAGGGAAATGCAAATAAAAACCACAATGAGATACCACGTTACACTAGCACGAATGGCACATATTAAAAAAACAGGAAACAGCAATTGTTGGCAAGGATGTGGAGAAAAAGGAACACTCCTACGCTGCTGGTGGGAATGCAAACTGGTCCAACTACTATGGAAAGCTGTATGGCAGTTTCTCAAACAACTAAAAATGGAGCTTCCATATGACCCAGCAATACCACTTCTGGGAACCTACCCAAAGAACACAAAAACATTAATCCAAAAGGACACATGTACACCTATGTTTATTGCAGCACTATTTACAGTAGCTAAGATATGGAAATAACCCAAATGCCCAAAAATTGATGACTGGATCAAGAAGATGTGGTACATGTACACAACGGAATACTATTCAGCAATTAAAAATTATAAACACATGCAATTCACAGCAACATGGATGGACCTAGAAGCAATCATGCTCAGTGAAATAAGCCAGAAGAAAAAAGAAAAACATCGAATTGTTTCACTTATAGGAGGAATATAGGAGAGCCAAATAAGAGATCAGGAGGAGAAAATAACACACAAAACAAAAACAAAAACTAGGAGGCAACCATAAATAAGAGACATTCTATAGGGAAGAGGGAGGAAAAGAGCACAAGGGACTATGGTGATGGTTCATGGGTGATTTGGTGGTGGGAAAACTACGGAGAATACAAAATAATGAAAAGGATATAAATTTTAAAAAATTAAAAATGAAAAAAAAATTGTTCAGATAGCCTGCAGACATATAAAAAATCATTCAACATCACTTAGAAATGTAAATCAAAAACACAATGAGATAACAACCACCTCAACCTATGAGAATGGCCCATATAAAAATGTCTAGAAATAAGTGTTGAGGAGGATATGGAGAAAAAGGAACCCTCATCCACTGTTGATAGGAATGTAGGCTGGTACAACCTACGTGGAAAACAGGATGGAGGTTTGTCAAAATATTAAAAATACATCAGCCACAAAATCCAGCAATTCCTAGATATCTATCTGAAAAAATAAAAACAACTAACTTGTAAAGATACATGTACTCCTATATTTATTATAGCATTATTTACAATAACTGAACTATGGAAACAACCTAAGTGTGCATTGATGGATGATTGCATAAAGAAGATGTAGTATATGTACACAATGAAATACTACTCAGCTATTTTTAAAAAAGATGAAATCTTGTCATTTGCAACAACATGGATGGAATGGATTATTATGGGTATTATGCTAAGTGAAATAAATCAAAAGAAGATAATTTTATTCATATATGAAATACAAAGAAACAATGCAATACAAAGAAAGCAAAAGAACAGCCGAAACTCTTGGATTCCGAGGAACAAAGGTTACTAGAGAGGGGGTGGTGGTAAGTGCAAAAGTGCGAAGAGTGGAGTTGTGGTGAGGGATTAGTGATACTTTGGGCATAGGTATGGTTAGTTGACCTTACATTTAAAGAATTGTGATCCTCTTCTCAATCATATAAAGTGTTGTAAACCAATGTTACCTCTTTTTTTTTTAAAGAAAAAAAAGTCTTTTCTCCCATCAAGAAAAAAAATCAAGTTTTTAGTATTAATTGCAACTCCCCAAATTTTTAAGGCCTGTATCTTAAATATCTTTTTCTGTCTTCTTAATTATGCACAACACAGTAGTTAGTATTTAATAAATATGTCTTATTTAATTATTTGAAAGCACTTGGGAGAAGAGTTTAAGATATGCCAAAAGAAAATTAGATTTAAATTGGCCTTTTCTTAATAGACCATAGTTTCAGCAAAATAGTTGAGGCAGAAATTAGACTTAAGAGCTTATATAAGGGTGAAGGAAGGGATAAGTACTGTCACAGTTAGATATAAGTAGTATGACAGTTAAAGGGAAGGAGATAAAGGATGTCGGAGCTGGTGGCAGCTAGCACACGGAACTTTTTTGGACTAGAAAAGTCCTGTACATGTTTAAAGAAATTAATTGATTTGTAAGATGTGGTAGAAAAGTTCATTAATTGTGTATGTTAATAATAATAACTATGGGATAAGGGATACATTTGAATGACTTAATCAAAGAAAAGAGTCTGGCCTCTAAGACTGTTAAAGAAAAAAAAATAAGAGGGCATATAAGTAAACTTAACCAATGACCTACAGGAGAGGGACAAGAGATAGTGTTTGAACTGGGGAAAGTGAGATTTTTAAACACTAAGGTTGGAACTAGACGAATAGCAATGATTATGAAAAGTAATTGTTGTATAAGACCTAGGGCCTAATGATACTTAAATGGTAGTTTACCAAGTCTTTTGATTTTTTAATCCTTCCCACCAGTAATTCTCTGTAGCCAAGGAAAAGATACACTAAAATTCTCACTCAGAAGTTGAGAATTAATGGAAGACTGGAGTGGTAAGGAAATGTGAATATCCACAAGTAAATAAAAACAAAACTAGAAGAGATTGGTTTTTTGTACAAAATTTCACAGACCAAGCAATTGTAAGAAGTTATTTGATTTCAAAAGTTCATAAAACACACTGGATTTCACTAGTTCCTAGCAATGTCTATAAGCTGTGATCTCTGAGCTGTGATAGGACTAGACCAGCACTATTTGAGGCCAGTTAACCTGGCCATTTGGATAACATTTTCTTCATTGTTACCCGGTACGTGTTTTTCTTTGTGCTCTATAGAAGATAATCTTCCTCCTTCCCCATATGTTCTTTATACTATAGATTGGATGATTAGGTAGAAAAGATTGTGGTCACATGTCCAAAGTTAAAGAATTTTACCAAGAAACAGACTCCTTTACAAACTTTCTTAGTATTTTCTAAAACCATTCTTTCTTCAACGGGCAGATAAAAAAAATGCTTGTATATATAGCCTACAAATTTGTAACTGTCACTAAAGTATACAACTTTTCATAACCATCTGGTTCTTTCTTTTAGGTTATTTTGCTTATACTCCCAAAACACCTCCCCATCTGAGGGGAAAAAGTATTACCCTCTTTAAAGATTCTCTTAAAACTACTCGTTAGTTAGATATGAATTTGATTCCTCAGGAGTTCTAAAAGGTATTGAAGCAAAGCTCAAAATTTAAATTTATCTGCTGTGTGCAGCATGGAAGAATATTGATTTACTTTCCTTAGAGCTTCAATAGCCTGAATTTTATCTGTGAAAAAAACAGCAAGACAAAGGCAAATTGTCTTCCCCTAAGTGTTAGAATAAACTTCTAAGCATTGTAAACATCAACTTGTTTTTGTTTTGTTTTTTCTCATAGCTCTCTTTGGTTTTCATTCTTGAGAATAGCATGATCCCCCTGTGTTCTTCCCCTCTTTGGAGATGTAATAAATGCAGATTTCCTCTTGGGAAATCATAAAATGTGGTGTTTGTCTTATTGAATATAATTTGAAAATATTGGTGTCTAAAATTATAATTGCATCAGCAAAATTAGCCTTAAGACAGTAAATAGAAACTGAGTTTCAGTAGACTTTACTCTTCTGTTTGAACATTTATTGCAATACAGCCCTGATTTTTTAAGAATATTCTACTTTAAAGTTTATAAATATAGTGTGCTTCAGTTCTAAGAAGGATGTGTTGTGTTTAAGATAAAATGGCAGAATCCAATTAATGAAAAATCTTAATATCCAAGAGTGTTTGGGTGCTTAATGTTGCATGAAAGAGTATTCATTGCGTGGTTAAAGGGCACAGTTTTACTAACTCATCGGATATGACTGACTCAGACTTTGCAAAACATGGCCAGCTCTAATTTACAGATATCTGGACTGTTCATAAGCCCCTCCCTATTTGTTTACTTCTAGCAGTACAATGGTAATCGTTTGAAAAAAGGTAGTTTTTTTAATTGTTGCATACAGCTGACAATTTGAAATAAGAACAATTTCTACTTCTTTATGATGCTTTGAAATAATACATATGTCACTGAAGTTTTCCTGTTTGTTTTACTTTTGTACTTTATCTCTGTCTTTATATTTTCCAGGGTCAGTGATGAAAAGGATGCACGAGGGTATCTTCAGGCCTTAGCTTCTAAAATGACTGAAGAATTGGAAGCATTAAGAAATTCCAGCTTGGGTACACGAGCAACGGTAAGTTCTGCTATTTTGCTTAGCGTCTTATCACATGTGTGGTCTCAAAACACAGTAATAAATCTGAATGCTTAAGTTCATTTGTCTTGGCTTTAGCTCACTGTAGTTTTTCATGAGAAATAATATAGTCCACGTCTTTTCCAGTGTAGCAAATCACCAGTTATGTGCTTAACTATAATGTGTATGGCTACCGTTATTGATAATAACTATTAACAAAACTCATTTATGTATGTGTCTACAATTATTTCAGAATTTAATGAAAAATAATATGTTTCTACAAGCAATGTTTCTATTCTTCTGTTAGAGAAAGATGGTATGGTACTGTTTAAGTAATTCCAAATCCTCTTGGATTACTGATTTTAAATGTTAAAAATAAAAAAGATAGAGCTAAAAACACAATCCTGTCACTTCATAGGATATGCCCTGGAAAATGCGTCGTTTTGCAAAGCTGGATATGTCAGCTAGGCTGGAGTTGCAGTCAGCTCTGGATGCAGAAATAAGAGCCAAACAGGCCATCCAAGAAGAGCTTAATAAAGTTAAAGCTTCTAACATCATAACAGAATGGTAAGATTGAATAATATATTCCCACTAGCATAATTTCTAAGTTGTTCCAACAGTATTCAGAGGGAAGCTACATATTTAGTTTCCTACCTTATCACGTTTTTTTCAGTGATGATCAGAAAGGATTATGAAGATTTGAAATTAAATAGGTGCTTTAAGCCTTATATGCAGAGATGGGACTTAAATACAGCCTTGTTTTCCTCTGATTTGCCCAGGAATTGATACCAGTAGAACTAATTCATATTCCATTGCTATTTTTCCGCCTTTTAAAAAACTAAGTTGGCTCTCAACTTTTAGTCCATTAAATCCAAAATTCTGTCATGTTCAGGAATATCATATTTGTATAAAAGTGCAACGTGTAGTTGAAAAAAGTAGTCATCTGAAAATTCTGGCTTCTACCAGGTTCTATCAATGATAGATTTTTATAATGATATATTTTAATTATAATTTTTCATTTCCTTTTATACCTTAAAAATGTGTGTCCCCCATTCTCTTGAACTATTAGCTAATGAATACATCCTTTAATTCTTATTACAACAGTATAAGTAAATAAATGATAAAATGAAAATCATAATTGGAATGGATATGAATATGGTCTAAGAAGTAAGTTAGTCCATGTATATAGAGAAACAATAGAAAGTTCATGTTACTAATAAAATTATCAATAGAAAAATTCATTTGGCACTTTTCTTGAAATGCATAAGATTCCAAAGTTTTATTGAATCATAAGGAGCATATAGTCCCATAAATTCAGTTTTTAAAGGTATGATGCTTTAGTCCTTCAACTACGGTCAGTACTGTTTATGGCACCCCAGTTGAGTTATAAACTTTTTGTTGTAAATAATCTAGTAAAGTGTGCTTTCCTTATGCTTGTGTGGCACTGAAAAGGGGGAAACATTTTTCTGGAGAATATTTATTGATCCCAGCTTAAAGAGTTACTGAATGTCATTCCCTGTGGCTTTTAATTTGAAATAAATATGGTCTTTTTTCTTATCCTTAGGGCATATGAATTTACACAATTATTCATAAATCAGAGATAGGAATCAAACTGAAAATTCTAAGCCTATCATAATGTGCTCTGCTTTCATAGTTTCCTATGAAAGAAGTCTAACAGAATTATAAAATTAACCTTTGATTTTTATGACATTTTAAAATTTAATTATTTAGGTCAGGGTAAGCAATTTTTTTATGAAAGATCAGATACTAAATATTTTAGGTAGTGTGGGCCACGTAGTCTTTGTCTACTCAACTCTGCTATTGTAGTGCAATAGCAGCCATAAACAATATGTAAATAAATGATCCTAGCTGTTTTCAAGTTAAACTGTTAACATGAGAGTCCATGGCAGCCTGAATTCGTCCTTCTTGCAATAGGTTGCAGTTACCTAATTTAGCATGACTGACATTTAAACAAAGTAACTCCAATTACATACACGATGGTTCACAAACTAGAAATAAAAATGACATTTTTCCTTCCTCTTATCCCTCTTTTTTTTTTAAGTAAACTAAAAGATTCAGAGAAGAAGAACTTGGAACTACTATCAGAAATCGAACAATTGCTAAAGGACACTGAAGAGCTTAGATCTGAAAAGGGTATGAGAATGTGTTTTGTGTTTTGTGTTTGTTTTTTTTTAAAGATTTATTTATTTATGCATACAAACTGGGGTACAGGGCAGAGGCGTGGAGCGGCGAGAGGATTCACCAGAGACAGAGCGGGGAACAGAACAGACAGATCGACAGAAATACACTACTGAGGGGAGCAGCGGGCAAAGCAGGAGGGGTCTGCCATGCCATGTGGTAATCTCCCGGGTTGGGTGTCAAACTCGATTCGCTGCTGCCCACAGCTCCACAGCACAGCGCTTAACCATTGTGCCACCAGGGAGGCCTGAGAATGTGTTTTGTGTCAATGAAGACTTAATGTTATGTTTTGAGTGCCTTTTATATTATTGATTAGGTGGGAGAATTATTCCTATAAGTAACCTTGACAATCATTTATGAATATATACGATGTGATACGCATTTGGTAGGTAGGTCTCTGAGTCATTTTGTTTTACTCAATATACATTGTTTAAAGATTTCATAATAACAGAAAAGCTCATTTTGCCCTAAATTGACTGTTTTTTTCAGTGCCAAGGACTATTCCATAAATAATATTTTTGTGGTTGGGAAAAATTATTTTATAATCACACTTTGCACTGTTCTTAAATGGCATAATTACTTTCAGGGTAGTTGAGGAAACAATGTATGAAATGACTAAAGGTTAATCTGGGATTAGAAGGGAAATTAAATAATGAAGAATTACTTTGGCATTTCAGTGTATTTGACTTTTAAATTGTTTGACCTGTGTGGTTTCCCAGTATTCCCATTTTCTCGAAAACATTACTTGAGTGTTTTCCCATCAATGTGAAAAGTAACTCAGAATGCTTGATAAATCTCTTTTATATGAACTTCTTTTT
>PVIJ01002845.1:136149-149443 GCA_004024925.1 Scalopus aquaticus | reverse complement strand
TCTTTGAATGCTGAATAGTATTCCATTGTGTATATGTACCACATCTTCTTGATCCAGTCATCTATTTTTGGACATCTGGGTTGCTTCCATACCTTTGCTATTGTGAACAGTGCCGCAGTGAACATACGGGTGCATGTATCCTTTCGGATTAGTGTTTTTGTGTCCTTTGGGTAAATTCCCAAAAGTGGGATTGCTGGGTTGTATGGAAGCTCCGTGTTTAGCAGTTTGAGGAATCGCCATACAGCTTTCCATAGTGGTTGGACCAGTTCACATTCCCACCAGCAGTGTAGAAGAGTTCCTTTTTCTCTACATCCTTTCCAGCATTTGTTGTTGCCTGTATTTTTAATGTGTGCCATCCTCTCAGGTGTGAGGTGGTATCCTTAGAGTCTATTTGAAGTTGAAAGTCTGGAAACAGATGAAAAGGGCAATGTGGGCTTGGTTTAATGAGTTTATTGATCCTCTTGATTTCTCTTTGAATGTGATTCATGTTTGAATCCTGGGATATCCTTGCTACCCAGAGAGATGCACATTTCTCAGTCTCTTGGAAGGAAAACTTAATATACCTTGGACCTAAAATTATAATCTTGGATGTTTTAATAGAAAGAAAAGAAATAGTGAAGGTATTTTTTAGATCAACTACAAAATTCTTTATAATTACATACATGAAGACGAAAAGATTTCTATCTCCTTTATTAGAGTGTTGTTAGTGTGTAGTCATCAAACGTGATGTTTCCCAATGTAAGCACACTTAGTTCAAAGAGCACCATGGCACAGAGGCCGTGGCCCTGGCAAGGCAGCTTTGCCAATAATAACATCCCAGAATGTTAAGACAATTGTTATTTTCTACTAATTTGAGGAAATGTTGTTTTCTAAATTAATCTTCTATGGACACATTTCTTTTACAAAGAGAAACAATAATAAAAGTTATGTTTTTAAAAAAGCATACCATTAAAAAGCAAATACTTTGGGGGTATGCCATTATTTTTGTTAACAGGCAACTCGTTCTTTGAGATATTTGAAATTTACAAAATCAAATTTGAAAATATGTTTGTTTATTTGGATAAATGGGCCCATTAAAAAAAAATTCCTCGGAAGAATCTGCATCAAGTAAGAGAGCTGGGGAGAAATGGAGACAAAATAAAGTAGGCCCTTAACCCCCAGGTGTCCCCACCAGACTCACAGCTGCAGACAGCTCAGTCAGGAATAGGGTGAACTGTGACTTGGGGTCCTAAGACGTGGGCCCTTTCCTCTGGTCTGCCACTCGGGCTGAGTCTCATCCTCATCCAAAAAATGAAAGATATGTGCTGATTCTTCACCTTACCCCTGTATCTCAATGGTCTGTTCTCATTGTTTTGATTTTAGCATTAATATCATGTCTGTTTATATTTTTTCATCCAAGATTTCTGGGAAAGGTCTGTTGTTTTTAAATCTGTTTTTTAGAGAAAATTCTACTGGAGTAGCTGGAAAGATTTAGCCTTCAACATTGGGGCTTAGTAATGTACATGATGAATACCTAAGGAAGCTTTCAAACAGGTCAGCAGAATACAGTGCCCAGTGAGGAGTTGCCAAGATCTTGACATTGTCTATTGAAATACTCAAAATGTATGATGTCAGTCAGCCAGAAGGTGCACATGTGAAGCAGTGTGCTCACAACTGCAGGCCCTCTCCTGCAAAGGCCTATGGGACCATTGAAGGCCTACTGGATTATGAGTGAGTGTGTGCTTGTGAGAAGGAGGGTTCTAAGATCTCCAAAGTCTGGCGTGGGTGAGAAGGAAATAGAGTATCGTGAAGGAAGTGAGAGAGAAACAGGGCACAGGACTCTGTGATAACCAAACGTGGTGAATGTCCATCTTTCCTGGTTCTCACATATTTATTCTTGGGCTCTAGGGGATGCTCAGAGGTTCCCTTGTTTTCTCATTCACTGATATTAACAGCAATGGAGTGGTTTGCATTGCCTGGTTGAGTGGGTATTCAATTTACCTCCTCTCAATTATATTTACTTCGTTTGTGACCTTGAACACTATTTAATCTCTTTTTAGAAAATGCCAATTAGTAGAGATTCCCTTGTTGAAATGGAATCTTCCCCACATCTTTGTATCTTTGTTCCTTCTCCAGGATGAGGAAGAAGAGTCCAGTCGGCAGGAAACCGAAGAGAAAATACTTCTGGATCCAAACAGTGAAGAAGTTTCCGAGAAGGATGCCAAGCAGATCATCGAGTGTGTTTTTCTCAGTGCTCTCCCTTGCAAATGCATTTCATGAGGATTATGTCTTACAGAATTTCTTTTAGAAAAATTTGTTTAAGGAAGGAAGCTAACTTTATGCCCACACTGCACTTGAAATGCTGCCATCAGAGGTCATCTACCGGCCTGCGGGCTGCACGCTTTCATCTCCATCCACCCTAGCCCTTCCATCCCCTTCTTCCTGAATCCCCACCTCTCACTCAGGCTGCCCCTCACTTCTCACCTATTATTTGCACTTCTGTCCCAGATTGAATTTGTCAGTTGCCCCTCTAGGCGACTGCTTCACTCCCTGCTTTTCCTCCTTCCCTAATGGCATCAGCTTTCTCCCAGAAACCAAAGTGAGAAATGCAATCCCTTCTCTCTCTCCATGGTTGTACCCCATCAACCACTAAGTCCCATCCAATCTCCTAAATACCCCAGTATCTTCAGAGCCCTCTCTTCCTGCCCCCTTTCAGAGTGCCCATCTCAGTAGTCCTCTCTATTAGTGGTCTACAGCTTTTTACTTGCACAGTTCTAATATTCAAAGAAAACTGTTGTATAACAACATGCAAAACAGAACGTTTCAAAGCAGTGAGACTTAAAAATAAAAACCAGAAATAGACATTATTTTCTCCTTTTAGTCCAGGGCTGTGTCAGTCTGCCTCTCCTCCTCCACTGGAGGTTTTTAGAAACCCTCGATGACTCCATATTTGCCTGTAGAATAAAAGACTCACTCTTCACCAGGCATAGAAAATGGAGACATTCTTATCTCTTGAATGTCTTCTTTGGCTGCCTCTCACCTGCTCTCCAAGCTCTGGACTGTTTTCTGTGAATAGGCTTTATCTTTGTATCCTAAGAGCTTAGGCAAGCTTCACTGGCAAAGCCCGGATGTGCAGGTGTTCCCGTCATGCTCGTATATGTCACTTGAGATCAGAGACTTGCGTTCACACTCTGGCTGCACTACCTTTTTTGTGATGCAGACAATAATTAACCTCTCTCAGCCTGCGGTTCTGCACATGCACCAAATAGGGATGGTGATAATAATGTCCGCCTTGCTTAGTTTTGTGAGGATTATAGGTAAGTGTATTTTAACTGCAAGACGTGAAGTAGGTGATAAATAAACTGCAGCTGTTCTGGGCTCTGCATGCATTTGTTGGAATGAAACAAATGAGTGAAACAAAGGCTTGCACCACGATGCCTGTGCCTCATCCTTCACTTTCTGTCTCAGGACAGCTAAGCAAGATGTGGATGATGAATACAGCATGCAGTATAGTGCCAGGGGCTCTCAGTCCTACTACACCGTGGCGCATGCCATCTCGGAGCGGGTGGAGAAGCAGTCTGCCCTCCTCATCAATGGGACGCTGAAGCATTATCAGGTGAGCGCCGTGGTTTGCTTTGCCTGGCAAATCATGTTCTCTGCCTGATTTTGGCTGGAGTATGTCATGTCATTGTTCACGGGGTTTGATGATGGCATTTTGTTCATGACTTTAAGATTCTGTCCAGTGTGCCTATAATTCTGGTTTTAGAGCACTTCTGTTTTGCCACATTTACTAGGGCATACCCATTTTCTCTTCTATGAATTTGGGGTGAACAATGTTTTGAAAAAACCTGGCTTAAGACTTGAAATGGCATTATCACGGGACTCTTCAAAATGGAAGACCCAGCTACATTCTGTGAGTTTAGGGAACATCTCTGCCTCATCACAAACTAAATGAAGTATTTCTTCAAAAATTTCAATCATGGCTATAGTTTAATGCTGTGGATCTAGCAACCTAGGAGTCACTGTCCACCACATTTACACTTTTTTAAAAAGGTGAGCATCTGTGCTTTGATGAAAACTGGGCTGTATACATAACAGATGTTTCATCTGAACCGCTGCATAAAGGTCAGCTCCATCTTCTGTCTCCTGCCACTTTGTAGTTTTTCCCAAAATGTGTTCCTTAGAACATTTGTCCCATGAGATGTTCTCAAAAAAGAAAATAGGTTTATGGTTAAATAAATATGGAAAATACTACCAGCTGTAACTAGGATTACCATGTCATTTTCTGTCCCAAATTTGGATTCTTATGAGGATGAAGAGGGCCCTTGTTGTTGATGGCCATCATAACCCAGGTCTGTCCAGAGCCGGCCAGACGCGTGGACAGTGGCCCCTCTGGGGACGCCACAATCCGCACGTCCCTGACTGCAGAAATGCACGTGTCCTCTGTTACTGCACTTCAGTGCCTGCAGTAGAATATCTTCAGCTTTTCACTTTTACATCTCTCCGACCACCAAGCCTTATTTTCATACATCACTGACTAATACCCTCCAAAATGCGTGCCTTTTAGAATACACTTTAGAGAATATATGTGTGGCCAACAATTCTCAACCTTTTAGACTCTTAAAACTTGGCTCCATGTCTGCTGCCGTGGCACAGGGGTGAAGGATACAGTGAGTCCTACTGTAGAGCTGCTTGATGTGTGTTAAAATGCCAGCTAGCTGCTATTACTCACTGTTGTTTCTGATAATTAGTACAAATGCCAACACAATGTAAAAGGTAAACACTGCCTTAGTATTATTATGAGAATCATTTTGACCCTGTGACTCTCCTGATAGGTCTTGGAACCCTCAGAAGTCCCCAGAGCACACTTTGAGAACCACTGCTCTGGCCTTAGTAAAGTCACATTTTCTCTTCAGACCATGTACTTCCATGAAGTTCAAAGTGGTTTTCATCTTATTTGGCCTATGTGACCTATATGGAAGGGCCTAGTTTGTTCTAATAAGCTTTTTTTTATAGGTGTTTATGGGAGATCCACTTTTGGGATTATTCATAACTGTTCATGCCACATTGAATTCTCCCTACTTTCCAACATCCTTTTAAGCACCCTTCATCATTGTCTTTTTATACCTATTTCCTCCTAACTCCATCTCTGAATTTTAGGCTTTCTCTCTCCACTGGGCTGCTGTAGATCCCAGAGCATCCCTTGCTCTATCCCTCTTTGGGTTTTTATGTCTTGAGATTCCATATCTGCCCGATGAAGTCCTTTCTGTTTCGCGCAAACCAACTCAAATGGTGACTCAAAACCTTCCCGGGTCCCTCTGTCCATGAGCAAGCTACCTATTTTCTTGCTTCTTGACAAATTGTGGTATCATGAATGTTTATTTAACCTTGAATAGCTGAGGCCTTCCTGATGTTTCCTGGAGAGGCACATAAGCTTGATGAAATACCCAGCCACCGTGCCTCCCCTCCCCACCCCCACTTCCATGATCTGGGAAAGTCCAAATCACTTCCCACAATTTTCATAAATGTCTGGTCTGCCGCTGCCAATTCCTGCTTCTGTTTTATCTGAGATTAACACAGATGCAAAATCCATCTCCTTTGCCAGTTTTCATTTTTTAAAAAAAAACAACCCACTGCACTGAGTGTCCAAGAGTTGCTGGCATTTATTTGACTTTCCCGAAGGTCTAGTGGTCTCAGGTCCCCGATGCAGGCACACTGCCCTCCACTTGCCACAGAAGGTTTCCAGTCATTTCTGGTTTTTGCTCATTCCCGTTTCTCTTCTTATCTCTCAATGTTGTTGTAATTCAGAAAAACTTTTAAGGTGACTTGGAACCTCACATGGTACCCCAAGTGCCTTAAGAAAGTATTTCTTCAACCCAGGACAGTACTGTCCCTCAGAAAAACTCTGGCCAATACAATTTTGTGCAGATGGCATGGGCATGGTCAGCCACTTAGTGCGTGTGTCCATGTTTATCACTTAACTGTCTCTTTGATTGCCAGCTTCTGAAGGGAGACGTGAATCTACACACCTAGGTAACCATCTGCTGTAGCCCCTTGCATGGTCACAGAATACTCATTTAATAAGTATTTAAAGTGAAGTCAATCACCATTCTTCTATAAAACAAATTAATATTAACATTTCCCTGAGCATAACTTCATTAGCAAGCTAAATTGACTTTAGCAATTACATATATAAATGATCCTGCCATTTATCTGTGGGATAATGGTGGAAAGGAATGGGTGGTTGGGCGAAGGAGGTTTAACAACTTTGTGTTTCTACCCAACCTTTCTTGGGCTTAACATGGGGAATCCAAAACTGCATTGCTGGCATGGTGCTTTCATGCTTTAAAAATAAGTCAAACGTGTTTCCAGGCAGTCAACTTCCAAGGAGCTGCCCTTGGGGAGTGCCCACATTGCAAAGTTTCCACGGGCTGTCTGGGAGACTTCTCTCTGCCAGTAAATGTCCTCCTGTGGGCCCCAACAGTGTGCCCCTGGCTCCTGGTTACCCCTCTTCTTCACTGAAGGGACCCTGCCCCAGGGAGAGGCTGTTCAATACCAAGAAGGCTGTCTAATGATGTGTGGTGTGCGTGCCAGGCCTGCCTTCTGCTTTGTCTGTCTTTAATCCTCACTTTGGCTTTTTGTTCTTGGAGTAGTTGGAATAGATTTGGGTTTGGGATTTCTTCATTTATAATAATTCTAGAATGTCATATACTGTGAAATGCTAAGTAGGGCTGAGCAGTAAAGCTGCTTAAAATCCCACCAGTATGCTACAGCCCATCATTTCTAAATCTGATTAACACTCAGCACCTGCCAAGCAGCAGGGATGATTACAGGCTCATATTTTAAATTCTTTTTGTGTTGGTGCTTCCCTCACTTTCCTACTGTGGGAAATCCAGCATATAGCACTGAGGAGTTAGGAAGTCACAGCCTCACTTGAGTTGTATTAGTATTAATTACCTGTGCAGATCTTGGATAATTGAAGCAATTACTCTTCATTTCAGCTCCAGGGCCTGGAATGGATGGTTTCCCTGTATAATAACAATTTGAACGGAATCTTAGCTGATGAAATGGGGCTAGGGAAGACCATACAGACCATTGCACTCATCACTTATCTGATGGAGCACAAAAGACTCAATGGCCCCTATCTCATCATTGTTCCCCTTTCGTAAGTAAAGTCATTTATTCCACAGCTATCTTTCTGTGTGTTGTAGATCGCTCTATTAGTCCCTTGTCCTTGTTTTTCGTTTAAGGCAGAATTATAGCATGTAGTGGGATTACAAGCGAGCATGTGATCTGGATTTAAGTTTTCATTTCCCACTCCTCATCTCAGCCCTCCCCAGCCTCTCTGATTGGCTATTTAAGCCGGGGATGCAGGGAATTTATCAGCCATCAGCGTGGTCTTCACAGCCTGCATAAGGCCTGGAGGTGGGATGTCTTCATCATCACTCCTAAGATGGCCCAAGAAGGGGAAAGTCTTTGCCTTTTTTCTTTGTTCCGTTTCCAAAAGGTTACACATATATTTTTTTTTAATCTCTCTTTATGGTCCCTTTTAAAGCAAGACCTAAATCAAAATCGTAACTATGAATTTTGTATTTTGCACTGACCTCAGTCTGTGCCATTTATATTTAGGTCTTTGCTGTTCACTGTTAAATTCCCAGGGCCTCGCCCACTGTGCGTTCTTGGTGGGTGTTTGACAGATGATCCCGAAAGAAGGAAGACCTGTCCATAGCCACCCCTTTTGGCTGTGGTCTCTGACTATGGGTGTTAGGCTGCTGTAGTGTGCACTGAAATCTTAAAGATCTCAGTGCTAATGCAAACTTGGGCCTTGAGAAAAAATAAGGATGCAATTTTTATATTTTCTTCAAGTTTTGTCTAAATGAGAGCTGCTTGTACAACTTTTTAATCTGTATTACGTGAATTCATAGTACTTAGATGTCCTTTGCACTTTATCCACATTTTGAACATATATTCTGCTTTTTATCTATTATTTTGCATGTTCTGACTTGTAGAATAGGATGATGCTTTCAGGGCTTTATAAAGTAGTCCTTCAATATTTCTTTCCCTGCTCCTTATTGACAGTTTTATTTAACATGTCCATGTACTTTTATAATTTCCTTTTCCTAACTCCACTTTTCTCTGAACTTAAAGGACTAGTTCTAAAGACTCCCCACATCACATTAGCCATGGCAGCTCTCAGTGCCCTGCTAGAATTTCAGCTTTTTGCCTTCTATATTTATGCATTTTTTAATTTTGTTATTATGAGACTTCTTTCATGAACCCACAGACAAACCTGTCATGTTTTGTGGCTGCTTATTTCTAACTTATCTCTTGGTTGCACACCTTTAAAATAAATATGTAGTTGAGACATGCTATGTTCTCTCGTCCCTTTCAAGGTGAGGCCTGAAAATGAATAAGAATATTTTTGTAACCACTGATTTTCATACAAATTTCTTTTTTCTGTATTTTTGTTGTTGTTGTTCCATAGGACTCTATCTAACTGGACATATGAATTTGACAAATGGGCCCCTTCTGTGGTGAAAATTTCTTACAAGGTTTGGAATGTTGTATTTATATATAAACGTGGGAAAGCGAAAAATAGACCCTATTTTCTTCATTCCATATGCACATCTGTGAACTGTATTTGGTTGTAAAGTTTTGTCATGTACATCATGTACTAAACAGTGAGAGTTAATCATCCCAAGAAGATTACTGTAATAAACCATAATTACTTTCAGATAGTGAAATGCAGAAGAAAATTGTTAATTATCATATTGCGAGGTTTCTGATGAGAGTAATACAAATGACAAATATCGCACATTCTGTGTGCTGCTGCCTGGCTCGCTGTCGGCTGCTGCCGGGCCCACTGTTCCTGCAGTCAGGCAATTACCCAGGCGCCCGGGCGGCCTGCTGTCCGCTCCCACAGAAATGGAGCCTTTCAGCAGAGCAGCAGGTTCTCTGCTACCCCAGGTCGCTGTAATTTCCTTTCTGCTCCCGCCCCTTCCTCAGTCTTCAGTGGGAAAGCCTTACTATAGAAGGGTCTGAAAAGTGTCCAAATGTGTGCGATTTCGCCAGGCACTTTCTTCATGGATAATGGGGCTGTGTATGATCGTATATGTGCAATCCGCAGTCATGTGTCTGGGCTCCATTAAGCCATGAATAGTGAGAAATAACACACACGTCCTCCCATTGGGTGAGACGTATATTTTTTCCCTTTTCATTCAGGGCACTCCTGCCATGCGTCGCTCCCTGGTGCCCCAGCTGCGGAGTGGCAAATTCAACGTCCTCCTGACTACTTATGAGTACATTATAAAAGACAAGCACATTCTTGCAAAGGTATGTTTTTATAAAAAGTCTTTTATCTCTAATTATGGACCATAACACCCGAGTGTAAAATATTCCCCAGGTTACCCTCACTAGTATAATCTGATCCTTAGATGGCTTCTCCCCTCTCTCCATGTATCTTTCGTAGTCTAATGTATTTTGGTCGAGGGTTTTAATTGTATACAAGATGTGAGTGTTTGCTTCTTTATTTTCTTTGGTATTATCTTTGGGGTATATCATTGATCCTGGCACTCTGACCTATATCCTCTCCTAGGTAATGAGTTCACAGTTTTTATAAAGATTCACCTGGGTTTTCTCCTGCTACTCTTTTCTCTCCAACAACCCTGAACGTGCTTGTGGAAGAAATAATTGTTTTTGTGTCCCTGGGTTATTGTCAGTGGTGTAACTTCATTCCTCTTGTGCTTTTTTCTCTTCAGAGATGAGTAGGCTCTGCTCCATATGGTCTTCTCCATATGAACATTTATCCAAGCTGTGGCTTTTGTGCTATCCCTGCTTAAGATTTTTTGTGGTAAAATCCTGGGCTTTGATTATTTCACTTAGGGCTGTATCTATGACTATTTATTTGGAGCTGAGAAAGACTTGTTTTCTGCCTGTGACCTACATGTCTCTATTTGTATGTCTTGAGTTGTCCTTTAGCCATAAAATAGAGTTTTTTCCCATTTATATCATTTTCCTTCCTACAATATTTATATAGAATGATGAAGGTAGTTTCTTTTATGGATCAAATATGAAAACTTAATTTTTTTTCCTTTGGTAATTTCTTTTACCCTGTGGTGTTTTGAAAGCACTATAATCTGAAAGTAAGTTGTGGCCAGAATTGAACAGAATCCCTATTATGGGGTCTGGTCTATCTCTGCTTTAAACCTTTGCTCTGGGAACTGAGAGTTCCTTTCATGTCATCATAGGAAATAACATAAAGGAAATAGGATCCCAGGGGAGGTTTAATAATTGAGATGGCACTGGCAACAATGCTGTGTTCCTATTACTCATACTCAGAGATGAATTTGGCAGTGTCAAAAATGATATGTTTTCAATATTACTGTGGGAATGTGTTTGTACATTTGAGATCCTTTCCGAAAATTCATATTGTGACTTCTGTGTATGTGTTTCAAAATTCATCAGAGACGCCTGGTAATGAGATGTATCGCTTTTATTTGTTACTGGAGAAATGAAGCTATAGAAAGGGTTAGCAATTTTTTTTTCCAAGTGGAAGACCTAATTAGTAGGAGAACCAGTAGAAAATTCAGAGGCCTCTGATTCCTCCTTTATTATTCTGTAAACTAAATTAGACAGGAAAGTACACTTAGAATATTGATTTAAATACATTTATATCTGCTGGCCTCTTCACGGTACTGGTATGGTTAGGAGAGAACTTTATTCTTGGAACGCTTTTCTTAGAGATGGTGAGAAAAGAGAAATACAAAGCTCTGGTGGTATCTTTTAACTTGTACATCCTAGCTGACTGATGGTCTCATTCCTTTGCCACTAACTTTGCTGGTGCTTCTAATGAGAAAGGTGAGGCCTGGGTAGAAGACATAGCTGTCTCCCTCCTCGCTGTCGGAGCTTTACAGTGAAATCAGGACATCTGAGCACCAGATGCTTTTTTTGGCCATGGCCACTGTTTTGTAGTGATCGGGTAGACTTAGTGGACTTTTCTCATTGTTCTCACTTTCATAAAGTGAGAGCCCTTTCTTCAAGAGGGCTGAAGGGTAAGATATGAGACAGGAAGGAGGCTGTGTGTAGACTTAGGAAGGAAGATTGTGTCACGTGGTCATTCTTTACTTTTGAAGTTGTAGTCCTGCTGGGAGAGCCTAAGTCTTTGTTTAAATCTGAAGTTCTGACATAAATAGAGGCATGACCTGTTAGCCTTGCCCTCTCTACCAATAAGTACATTCTTTCATTTTAGGGTTTAGACCCCATAGGCCTGGCAGGTAAGGAATATCCCTGATCTAAGATTTGCTGCATCTTCTAATATTTTAAAAGGAACTGATGTCCAGATTTTTTTGTGAAATAGTCCAATTTTTAAATGTTAGCAACTAGTTCAAATTCTATATTTAAAAAAAAAACACTGAGCTAAGTCCTAAAGGTAGAAGTCAGTCTATGTAATAGAAATGAAGGCTTGAAGTCAGACTGTCTCGGCTGTGGGTTCCTGCTAATGCCCTGTGGCAAACCCCATCACTGACACTGACGTATGCCTCCGGTGGAGAACTGTCATCTGTACTCACCATGAGCAGAGGTAGTGTGGTCCTGGGACAACTGTAAGAGTGGGAGAAGGAGCAGGATGGGGAAACTACAGACACTAGTCCTGACCCAGCCATTTCATTTTGGGCTCAAGTTTTCTTCTGTGTGAAAGGGTGATTTGGAATCACACGGCCCCTAAAGAACATTGTTGTTTTTCACATTCCATTATTCCATGACTTGATACCTGCTCTAGCAGTTACAAGAAAAAGACTGTTGACAGTTTTTGATCCTAAGGAGAACCATTCCCTGTCATGTACAAAGCGTGGGTTCTTTGGTTTGCCACACCACCACTTGCCTGATGGCAGTCACCTGTGCACCCCTCCTCTTGTGTTACAGATTCGGTGGAAATACATGATTGTGGACGAAGGCCACCGAATGAAGAATCACCACTGCAAGCTGACTCAAGTCCTTAATACTCACTATGTGGCTCCCAGAAGGATCCTCTTGACTGGGACCCCACTGCAGAATAAGCTTCCGGAGCTCTGGGCTCTCCTCAACTTTCTCCTCCCCACAATTTTTAAGAGCTGCAGCACATTCGAACAATGGTTTAATGCTCCATTTGCCATGACTGGAGAAAGGGTACTGGCCTAACTTTTGTTTTTCCACTGCACAGCAAAGAAATCAAATTAAGGAACTTAAAGCTGAAAACATAAGAGGCACAAAAAATCCATAGGATGGTTTACAGTGTGGCTTACTTTACCAGTCATTGGGTGGATCTGTCCTCATTTCAAGTTTATTTTTCCATCCTAAGAATATGGATCTAGTGATGGACTTAGGATCTAGGACCCAGGCGAATCTAGAATCTAGGGTATCCAACGCTCTTCGTCTCTTGCCAAGATGTTAGACAGGATGCCAGAGAATGTTCTTGACTGCTAGAATGCTTAAGTACAGTGGGCCATTGGAGGCTGAATGTAGAAACTTTTGTTGAATCATTCTATCCAGATCAAATCAACCAACTGAATACAAACCCTCAAACCAATATTTTCTTGTTATCAACTTGGGCATTTCTTGAAACTGCTTCCACATAAAATTGTGTAAAGCAAAAGTAGTTTACACTAATTTTCTATACATGTTTCTTTCAGATTTTAGTGTGAGTCTCAGTCTTGTGTGTACAAAAATATTCCTCAAGTCCCAGGGTAGCCATTTCCAAATTTCTTATTACTATTCCTTCCAATGTCTTCTCTCAGAACTGATATATGAAAGGAGGACATGGATCATTGCAAGAAAAGAAACCAGGACATGTTCTTTTGATTAGTGGCTTCTTAACTATAGAAATGAAAAGCTACTAAAAATGCTTTAGGGAAATTGATGTTGGGACTATTTAGCCCTTTAATTTTGAGGTATATTATATAGGTACGTTGCCAGTAATTACTTGGTTTGCCCATTTATAGAAAGAAATGTCAATCAGCTCTGCCCCCTGGAGGTTAGTAGTGAAAGGTGAAAGAGAAAGTGGGGGATTTTTACTAATAGGACTAAACCTGAGTGAGGTCAAGGCAGAAAAAGGAAAAGAATAGAGTCAAGAGGCTTAAAACTCGGGCCTCCCTGGTGGCGCAGCGGTTAAGCGCTGCGCTGTGGAGCTGTCGGCAGCGGCGACACGAGTTCAACGCCCGGCCAGGGAGAATCCCGCATGGCGCGGCAGACCTCTCCTGCCTTGCCCGCTGCTCCCCTCAGCAGTGTATTTCTGATCTGCCTGTTCTGCTCCCCGCTCTGTCTCTGGTGAACCCTCTCACCG
>PVIJ01002845.1:0-136049 GCA_004024925.1 Scalopus aquaticus | reverse complement strand
GAGGCTTAAAACTCAACAACTGCAAACTTGGACCTACTCTTGTTCTTTGTTTCAGATTCAAGCCTTATCCTATTGGTATGTTTTTGTACCCAAGACAAAGTTCAGAGCCTAATTTAATGCTTCAACCTTAAGAACACATTAACTTCTGTTCCTTTCCTCATGTTCTGCCTTAGTCTTCAGTCAGCCATTTACTGCCAATCATATTCCATAAGACAGTGAACTGATCTATTCCATAAAACTCATACTGATCTAAAACTGGTAGCTTCTGGGCCTTTTGCAATAGTACTCAGCTTAAGACAAGACTACCATTTAGAGACTGTTTTATTGCAAGGTAGGTGGTCAGGAAGAGAATTCTGAGGTGACTTGACTTTAAATGCATGTAAAATTTCAATATGTATTGAAATGAATAATAAATGTAGCATATACATTTAGCACATGAAAAATCCTCTTAAAAAAATCAAATTAACCTAAGGTCCTCTTGTAGGTGGACTTAAATGAAGAAGAAACTATACTGATCATCAGGCGTCTACATAAGGTGTTGAGACCATTTCTACTGAGGAGACTGAAGAAAGAAGTTGAATCCCAGCTTCCAGAAAAAGTAGGTTGTGAATTCAAAAGTTGTGTTTTTTCCCCAGTTGATAAATGTGAAGTACCTGCAATCTGGAACTGTGTTTTTAACAACAGTAGACTTGTCTTCTAGTTACAGGTAGCTTAGAAGGATCTGAAAGATTTTTTTTTTTTTTTTTTTTTGCTTGATAGACATTAGATGATTTAGTATAGAGACAGAAAGGCAATTGTAGCATTTTCAACCTGGTTTCAAAAAGGTTTAGGGCAAATTTTGAAAACTCATAAATTCATTGAGTCTCGTGACATCTTAACTTGAACTTACATTCCTTGACGTTACCTTCATTAACATGATGTGTTCACGTTAGTGTTTTTTTTTAAATCACTAACCTTGTTGAGTTCACGCTTGCAAGCACTAGAGAAATGTTCTTTGTGCTTGTAAGTCAAATAAGGATAGGGGTTTAGAACTCGTATCAAACATTTGCTAGGGTTCATGGAAATCTATGTAAAATTTGATATTTATTATGTCACTTTTCTAATAGTAACTGAAAAGTAGAGTTGCTCCAAGTTACAGTCATACCATGTAATAATCTCATCCATGGTCTTTATACTGCACCAGAAAAGTTAAGTTCCTATGAACAATTTTAGTGAATATTTTCAGTTTGCTTTCTAGACACTGAGTTTTCATGCTTTAGGATGGCCTCAGAGCCCTTAGCGCAGCATCTTTTGGTTGGATTTGGGTAGTAGTTTAATACATTTAGGATCACATTTTGGAACCACATACGAGTTCTGAATTCATCCTCTTCAAGATAGATGGTTTGGCATTGTATACTATTTGTTGCATGAGATATTTTGAGTTTTCTCTTTAGAAGAGCCAATTCTGAAATGTGTTATTTTTGCATCATTGTGTTTTTCTGTGTAATAGCTCTGTTTTTTGGACAGATTGATTCATCCTGTTCATTTTTAAGTGGGAGTTGGCAAGCTAGTTTGCAAAGTTGATCACTTTGCTAGGAGAGAATTTTGTTCCCCTAATCCCCTATTCATTAACAGTTGGAGAAAAATTAAAAATAAATATGGCTCTTATACCATGCTTATCCCTGCAAAAGCCTAAATATTGAGTATTTTGCTACTAAATGCATCCTGGGAGATTGAATACTGTTGATACTCTTTTGACTTCCTGTGGTCTTAGTGTCTTTGGGTAGCTCGCTTTCTGTTCAAGATGGAGTTTAGTTATTGAGTAGATAAACTGAGGAATGGGCAAGCAGTTATGTGACTGATTGGAACTACTTCCTAGGAAACTGTCACTGAGATCTGCAAGTTACAGAGATGGAATCTAAAAATTTAAATTTATTCCAAACTTCAATTTTTCTTTACAAGCAGGAGATAATATAATTAACTGAAATCCTTCATTTATTCATTCCATAATAATTATTAATCTTTCTTATTTATTTCCAGGACTGACTAATATAGAGAGATTTAAACACAGACACATATTACAAGTTGAAAGTATGTCCCATTTTAGAAAATTTATTTTTAAAACTTGAAACTTTTGCAACACAAAAATTATGGGGTGGCCAGTTACATCACATAGCAATTCTTTGCTTTATAAAATATTTCATGGTTCTTTCTGCAAGAGAGCTTCCTATCCTTTGTAAGCTTTTTTAAAAAAATGTGTTTACCCTTAGATTTCAAAGAGCATGTCTCCTGCATAAGGCAGATTTGTGCTGTTTAATACCCAGAGTATTATATTTGAAGTATGTAAAATATCCATATGGAATATATTATATGTGGGTAAGTTGCCTTTCCCAGAGGTAACTTGATAATGGGTGGAAATCATGGTCTCTGTCCATCCTAGTGGACATGGGTTCCCACTGCATTCTCCATCTCTTACTTGGGAGTGTAAACTTCGATGAGTCATTTAACCCCATGGGTCTCAATGTTCTCACCAGTGAACTGGAAAATAAATAGCGTCTGCTTCATAGAATCATTGAGAGAATTAAGTGAATGTACTACTTATAATACTATGCCAGGCGTAGTGTCAGCTGCTCCTACCAGATTCCTGATTTTCTACTCATATTACTGTTTCTATTAGTAGTGGGGAGTTCCACTTTCCTATTCACTTTCCATATTCTCTGGTTCTGGCATTTTTTGTGCCTGGCCTTATCCCTGTCCCTCTAAACCTTTCAAGATCAGTGGGAAAACTAATCACTGTGTATGTATCTATATGTGATCACTGTGGATGTGGTTTGGCTGTCATTCATTCTCTACTTTTTCTGCCTTGTTAGCATTTTTTACCTGGAGAAAATTGGCCATTTAAGTATCCTTCCTGGGGTAAAGAGGTTTCTTCTGTCACCATCTGATTATAGCCACAAACAGTGGTTTCTTTATCAGCCTATTGTGAGGCATCCAGAGAGGAATTATGACTGATGGCAGCAAGTGGCCAAATACGTCAGTAATTCTCAAATGTTGTCATGAAAAAGAATCAGTTAGGGAGGTATTTTTCAATTTTATTTTTTAATTTACTTATGATAGAATTTACTCTTTCCATTGTGTAGTTCTGTAAGTTTGACAAATGCAATTATGTTAAACACATCTATAATCCAATACAGAATAATTCTATCTACCTGTCCCCCCCAATTCCCTGCTCTTCCCACTTAATACTCACTCTTTCCCCTTAATCTCATGCAACCATTAATTTGTTCTCCATCCCTATCACTTTCCTTTTCCAAATGTTGTATGAATGGAATCAGATAACACGTCTGATCTGACCTTTTTCATCAGCTTTCTTTCATGCAGCATAATTATTCTGAGAGTCATCCAAGTTGTTTCATGTAGGAATAGTTGGTTCATTTTTACTGTTAAATAGTATTCTATATATGGATGCACCAGAGTTTATTCATTGAGTTGAGGGACGTTAGGATGTTTCTAATTTTTAGTGATATGGATAAATTTGCTATAAATGTTTGTGTATAGATTTTTGTGTGAACAAAATAAATACCTAGGAGTGGGATTGCTTGGTCACATGGTAAATGTATATGGAACTTTATATGAACGATCTATGAATTGCTTCCTTAACTATCTATTTTGTTGTCCACTAGCAATGTATGAGCATCCTGGTGTGGTATTGTGCACCAGTTTGTAGTATTGTCAGTCTTTTAATATTTTTAGCTATCTCAGTAGTTGGGTACAGTATCTTGTGATTTTAACTTGCATTTCTCTCATGTTTTATGCTGTTAGGCATCTTTTCATAATCTTAGTTGACATCTTTGCATCTTCTTCAAATTAGTGCTTTTGTCTGTTCTTTTTAATTGGGCTCTTTCTTTGCTTATTGTTGAGTTTTGAGATAGAAAAACTCTCAAAAATACAAAATATCAGCCCTAACCCCACTAATTCTGTTTATTATAGTTGCAGTGACCTCAGGAGATGCAGTTTCTTGGGTGAAGCTCGAGCACATAGATCAGGGCTACAGCTTGGCAAATGCAGCTCTACCTCATAGGAAAATTAGTTTTAATGAATGAGTATTTAATAAAAATTAGTTTTAATGAACGAGTATTTGATAATTTAATGAATCTAATAAACGTCTAATGAGAAAGGGAATGTATTGCTCCTCCCACCACCACCCCCAAGCTTCCAGGGTAAAATTCACTCCTGTGGAAAGAATAGCAATGCATAGAAAAGGGATTATATAGAACCAATTTAAGCTCAAGAAAAACTGATTTTCTAACCTAACTTCCATTTGAGCTTATCTGTGATGACTCTCCCCCTTTTGAACTCATAATCAAGCACTAGCTTGCAATTAACTATACATATGTATATGTGTATATACTTATATCTATGTATATATGTATATACTTATATCTATACTTATATCTATATCTATATGTGTATATACTTATATACAGATACACACAAGTCTAAATATGCTAAAATACACATTTCAACCAGAGGTTGAACTTCCTAAAATCAATCCCATTTTTCATATAATCTCCGTAAAACAAACAAACAAAAAAATTAGCTGTGTTTAGATGGGTAACTTTTCTGTATAAACTTTTCTGTATAAAAGCCTGGGATGCTTAATTTCATTAATCATCACATTGTTCTAGTCTCATGCCATAGATTCCAGAACCTGGAACTTTCATAAGTCTAATCTTATTGCTTGCCTCATTGCTTAATTGCTTATTGCATAATTCATAAAGTAGTACTATATCACACACAGTAGCCTAGGTTCATTGTTCTAATAATACATCCTTCTGGGAGGGAAATTGTAACTGAAGGATAGTGCCCAGGCAGAAACTGTAAATAAACTTCAAATACTTCTACTGTTGAGGGTTATATGGGAGGAGACTCTGGGCTAATATAATCACCTGACTGAGCAACTTTCAGGGAACAATTTGATCATTTACTCACATAAGAATTTTAGGAAATAATTATGTATATGAGATCGGTACTTCAGTTTCACATGTAACTGGAACAAAAATAGTCCTAGTGACTCTCACAAATTTAACTTGTTGGGAGAATCATCTCTACTAAAGAGTGACAAATTTCATTTCCTACAGCACCAGCGTATTTTGAGAACCTTCACTTCCATGCTTTAATCAGGTGCCATCATGTTTTCGGGGTGAACTCAGCCCCAACAGAACTTCAGATGGCACGATCATTTTGGAAACTTCCTTGCCTTGCTGCTGTCAGTTTGCATATCTACTTGAGATTTGCTCAGTTTGTCCAATATGTAGCTCTGCACTCCAGACTGCTCCCAAGCCAGGGTGGAAGTGCAGGAGCCAACCCGGAGATAGGAGGCATGGGATGAGGTCCTCAGACTTGGTTATGGGGATGAGGTGTTACTCACACACAACAGTGGCGTGACAGCTGCTCATCTAACCCATTGACTGGAGGATCCAGCTATTTAAATGCTTTTGGGCAGGGTCTCCAAAGTACACACAGGTGTGCGTGTAGAAGGGGGGAGGGTAGAGAGGTGCATTGGGTGCAGAAAGATTTGGGGAACTTCTGTTTATATTAATTTTTCTTTTAAAAAAAATCTGATATTCGGCCTCCCTGGTGGCACAGCACGTTAAGTCACAGCAGTATGAAGCTATCCAGAGCCACTCATCACGAGTTCGATACCCAGCCAGGGAGCATCCCACATGGGGCAGCAGACATCTCCTGCCTCGCCAGCTGCTCCCCTCAGCAATGTATTTCAGTTGACTTTCTTTTTCTGCTCCCCAATCTATCTCTGGTGAATCCTCTCACCATCACCACCCCCCCCCCCACACACACACACCTCTGGCCTTCACCCCAGCTTATATGCATAAATAAATAAATCTTTTTTAAAAAATCTTATATTTGACATACAGATTGGCATTGATACCAATGTGGTATAGACATCAGAAAATTGTCACACATGTGCCTAGACTAAGCTATATAGGTTACCCCAGAGGTATTGTGCCAACATAGCACCAGGCAGGTTCCCTATTATTCGGGCAGATGGGCCAAGGAGGAGTCCTGGAGCCCTCGGTGGCTTTTGCAGGCTTTTAATTATCATTCTGCAGTGAGCAAGGGTGCCGGGGGTGGGCGTGGTGGGCCAGGAGGCTAGCAGGCCTCTTAGGCCCTGGGAAACCTTCACTTTCTCTGGGCTCTCTGCTGCTACACCGTTTTTGCTGCTGCTGTTTCTTTTGCCGCTTCTGTTGCCTCTGCCTCTGCTTCCACCGCTTCTTCTGTCACATGCCTATGACGACACCATCATAGAGTCTTTCCGGCCCAGGGGAGCCCACTCATGCACGCGCACGCCACCACGAGGCACACGTGGAGGACCACAGGTGTCTAATCATTAACTCTAATGGCGGTAGTAATGGCGGTAGGGTGGGAAATCCTGATGCCTCTTTCATTTCTCCTACATCACACATGTGCCTAGCCTAGGCTATGTAGGTTATCCCAGAGGAAACACAAGGGGGAATACTGTCTCCTGGGGTGCCAGACAATGCATTCACCCTCACAGCCTGGCTCATATATTTTCTGCGTATTTTGTGGGTGTAGCGGCAGGGAGCATGTTCTCTATGGAGCTGGGCAGACAGGTCAGGAGAAGTCCTGGAGCCCTCGGTGGTTTTTTCAGGCTTTTAATTACCTTTTGTAGTGAGGCACCCAGGGACAGGACAGGCAGCAGGGCCAGGAAGCTGGCAGACCTCCCAGCCCCTGGCAAATCTTTACTTTTTCTGGGCTCTCTGGGGTTCTCTCATGGTCTCTGCTGCACCCCGTCGCGTGGTCCTCTACCATGATGCTCTGTTCTCTGCTGCTGCTGCTCCTGCCACTGCTGCGTATAGCCTCAGCCTCCAGGCCCAGGTGTACCCACTCAGTCACACCCACACCCTACTTCAGGTGCCCGCCACCAGGCATGCATGTAGGACTGCAGGGGTCTGTCATTGATGGGAGGGCGGAAAATCCTGATCAAGCTTTCATTTACCCTACAGTGGGCTTTCCTAAAAGGATTTAGGGTGATCTAATCTTAACTAAACCAACACCCTCCTCCGCCATAATGGCTGAAGGGTTTAAAATGCAAAGGATTGCAGGTTGAAAATAAGACAAATAATATAAACATGGGTGAATCATGGAAAAAGGCAGCCCTAGCTCCATTCCTATTCCTGTTGTGGATCTTTTTCAGCCACATCAAAGAGTAAGTGGGCTGGAATTTGCCATCTAAAAAAATTAGATGTCAAACTGACCCCTTGAAGTATGGATACAGATATTGACCCACACCCTGAAAGTAGCTTGTATCTTGAAACATTAATATCAGCACAGGCATATAATTCATAAGTAGATATAGGGGCATGTATTGGGAAGATGTGCATTGCCATGTCTTCCTGCTAAGGAAATGCCATCTGAAGAACTTAGTAATCACTTCCTTGAGGTAAATGAAAGGGAAAATTGACTATGACTTATAAGGTGAGTCCTCCAACAAAGTAGATTATGATTCAGAAAGGAGGCACCTGAGAGAAAGTAAGGCCCTTCCCTACCGCACAAGACCCTGGGGAAAAGTATCAGTTACAAAGCTTGGAGTAGTTTGGGAGGACACAAGGAACAAAGTATAATTGGGAAGCTAAGGGTGGTGATTTCGATCATGCGCATCAAGCCAGCTTCTGATGCCCTTTAATGGTGTGAGGGAGGAGGCTGGGGGACAGCGCTGGCCTGGGGGGATGTCTGGCGCCCTGTCTGCATGGTACCATCTGGCCTGCCTCCTGCTTCCCAAACACTTTCACCTCCAGCATTTAGCAGTAACTAACTAATGGGAAGGTGAGTAGATGGGTCTGTCCCTAATTCTCTATTGTCTGTGCCTTGATGCCCTTAAAAACAAGCATCAGCTCTTTCTTCCACATGCAGGAAGGTGTTGTCAGCAGGAGCCAGGTGAAAGTGAACTTGAAGACAGAACTGGAAAGTCTCCTTGGTCATCCTTAGCATAGAGCTTGGAAGAGGAGACTCTGTTTCCAACCCTAACTACTGTTAAGTAACCTCAAGAGGAGCAACAGGGTGGGGAGGGTCAGAGCAAAAAAGGAGAAAGGCTCTATGGGCTGTCGTGATGGACTGTGGGTGATTTGGTGGTGGGTGCACTACAGTGGCAATATCTGCTAGGGTACCCTATTATTAAAAATAAATTGATTAAAAATAAATAAAATCCAGCCCATTCTGTCACGACATTGCCCTCTCACTCTCCCAGGTGGAATTCATCATTATAAAGTAGTGGTTAAGAAGCCTGGGCTCTGAAGTCAAATCATTTGGCTTGATTATGAACTTGGGTTCCTGGTAGTGGTGCCAGCCACTCAATCAGTTTTTTGTGGGGGTGAGGGGTCTGGGGCTGTAGGGTGAGTGGAACAATGATCATGTTTTCTGTCCTCCCATCAATGATAGACCTCTGCAGGCCTACACGCATGCCTGATGGCGGGCACTTGGAGTAGGGTGTGGGCCTGCGTGAGTGGGCACCCCTGGGCCAGAGACTGGGCTTTAAGCAGCAGTGGAAGCGTCAGAAAGGAGCAAAACCAGAAGGAGAGCAGAGGCAGGAGAGAACAGAGCCTGGGGCAGAGGACCATTTGGGGTGCAGCAGAGACCACAAGAGAACACTCAAGAGCCTGAGAGAGGCCTCCCTGGTGGCGCAGCGATTAAGTGCTACGCTGTGGAGCTGTCGGCAGCAGCAGCGGTGACATGAGTTCAACACCCAGCTGGGGAGATTCCCACACGATGCAGCAGACCTCTCCTGCCTTGCCCGCTGCTCCCCTTAGCAGTGTATTTCCATCGATCTGCCTGTTCTGCTCCCCACTCTGTCTTTGGTGAACCCTCTCACTGCCCCATAACTCTGGCCTATACCCCAGCTTGTATGTATAAATAAATCTTTAAAAAAAAAAAAGAAAAAGAGCCTGAGAGAGTGAAGATTCACCAGGGGCTGGGAGGCCTGCACCCTCCCAATCCCCTGGCCCCATTGCCTGCTCTGTACCTGGTTGCCTCACAACTAAAAGATAATTAAAAGCCTAAAAAGCCACCGAGGGCTCCAGAACTCCCCTACAGGGAGGGTGGGTGAAGAACCCTGTCATTTCCAGTTAGTCACTTACTTTTCTGATACTGGGGTCTCTTATCTAACATGGATACTAAAGTAACTTTCTCCTAGAGCTCTTGGGGAGTTGCATGTGAGAAAGCGCATAAAATAGTGCTCAGGTCTCTGTCCATAGAAAGACTGCGGTAATATTGGCTGCTGATGTTGCTTTATCATTATACTTAAGGTCTGAAATTGTTTAATCTTTTCCTTCATCGTGATCAAATTTCATTGACAGCTGACAGCTCTTGAAAAAAGTTGAAGTGCTTTTTTCAGGAAAGGAAGACACCGGGAAGCAGGTTCGCTATGGAATTGCACAGACAGGTCAAAGGGAAGGAGTTCTGGAGCCCTCAGTGGCTTTTTAGGCTTTAAATGGTCTCTTACAGAGAGGCATCCAGGTACAGGGCAGGCGACGGGACTGGGGATGGGCGTGGAGGGGGGCCCCCAGGAGGCTGGCAGGCCTTCCCACCTCCAGCGAATCTTCATTTCTCTGGCTCTCAGGCATTCTCTCATGGCCTCTCTACTACACCCCGAACTGTCCTCTGCTCGACGCTCTATTCTCTGCTGCTGCTGCTGCCACTTCTGCTGCTGCTGATGCTTACAAGCCCAGTCTCTGTCTCTAGTGTGCCCACTCACACAGGCCCACACCCTACTCCAGGTGCCCGCCATCAAGCATTCATGCAGGCCTGCAGAGGTCCATCATTGAGGGGAGGGTGGAAAAACCCGACGACTCTTCTGTTTACCCTACTTTAAAAATAGGACGTGCTCAGATAGCTCAACCCAAAACCCATCCTTAGTGATTAAACTTGGAGATTTACTTTTGTCCTCTCTGGCCAAGAAGGTCATTAAAAGTAAAAATAAATTTATGATGAGTCATTTGCTTTTCTTAACTTTTCAGCAAAATAGCCAGCCTTTTTCTAATCTAATTCAGTGCATCAAAATGAGTGGCAAAAGACTATTAATTGTGGTTCCAGCTGACCTGACGGTTTCCTTCTAAAGCAACAATTGAATAAATATTCAACTTCTCTTCATCTGTGACCTCCTCGCCCTGGCCCTCAGAGCTGAAAATAACCTGATCATTTTTAATCAGTTTATTAAACATTAGGCAGCTTGCTGATTTGCTTTT
The DNA here is from genome assembly GCA_004024925.1 of Scalopus aquaticus. NCBI lineage: Eukaryota > Metazoa > Chordata > Mammalia > Eulipotyphla > Talpidae > Scalopus > Scalopus aquaticus. Next base: position 125,790 of record PVIJ01002845.1, on the reverse strand, counting down.
AATCACATTCTGCAGATTTCTAGGCATTAATCTGGCGTTTATTATGAAAATTGCACATTTGTATTCTGGGGATTTTTTTTAATAAAGAAAAACAATAATATGAAATAATCAAGGCAGAATTCATGCATTAGGAGCATCTAGAAGTATTGCAGGTGTGTGCTAATCCACAGCCATGAGAATTCCCATCGTTTTAAGTTGGATTTTTGCCATATTCCAACTAGAGACTCACATGAGGCCTTGCTTTTTTTTTTTTTAAAGATTTTATTTATGCATACAAGAACTGGGGTGCAGGCCAGAGGCGTGGGGTGGTGAGAGGATTCACCAGAGACAGAGCAGGGAGCAGAACAGGCAGATCGACCGAAGTACACTGCTGAGGGGAGCAGCGGGTGCAGCAGGAGAGGTCTGCTGCGCCATGTGGGAATCTCCCTGGCCAGGGATCGAACTCGCACTGCAGTGGCTGCGGACAGCCCCATAGACCGAGACTCAACCTGTTGTGCCACCAGGGAGGCCTGAGGCCTTGCTTTCTTTAGCTGACTGTAAATTTGTGGATTCACTTGGGGATTAATTCCTCTCCTCCTTCTTCTATCCTCACTAGGTAGTATCCTCTCTTCTCTGACAAGCAGAGGTTAGTTGTAGTCATTGTAAGGCTGTTATAATTCTCATTTTAGTACTCATCTTGAGGGCAGCCACCTATGTCCAGTGGAAATCAGGGGATAATGATCAGTCACTGATTTTCCTAAAACCTGTGTGTTCATATGAAAGGGGGGGGTAGAGTTGAAAAGCAGAGGAAATACTAAAAAAAATTCTCCGTTGAACAACTTTTTTCTTATTCATATTTTTTACATATTGTGTATTCCCCATAGGTTACCCACCACCAATTTACCCGTGAACCATCACCATAGTCCCTTGTGCTCTTTTCTCCCCCTTTTTGAGTCCTTATGCTCCCCCTCCCTTGCTTGATGTCTCTTTCTTGTTTGGTTCACCTATATTCCGATTATAAGTGAAACCATTCATTATTTTTCTCTTTCTTTCTGGCTTATTTTGCTGAGCATGAACAACTTTTAATTTGAGCAGTTTGCAGCCATTCTCTGACAACGGTAACATGACCTTAGCTTCAGTTCCATGTAACATTTTGGAGATCCCTTCAGCTTAATGGTACCTTTAGTAGCAATGTCTCTTTATCCCTGTCCCACCCCCATCCCACCCAACTCCACGCATCCGAGAAGGGGACGCAGAGGGCCTTCATGACCCCGGAAGGGCCCCTAACATCTTTTTCTCAACAGTCTGCCTAGAACAGGTATCTTTTCTCTCCCACTCTTACCTACTTACTCTTCTTTGTTTTCCCCCAGGTTGAATATGTGATCAAGTGTGACATGTCAGCTCTGCAGAAGATCCTGTATCGCCACATGCAAGCCAAAGGGATCCTCCTCACAGATGGTTCTGAGAAAGATAAGAAGGTATGTTGTGGAAGATGAGGCATTTAATGGAGCCATGATGTCTTCTCATGGTTGTGACTTTGAAGACTCCCAAGAAACACCTTGCTCATGGTGATCTGTTCAGGCAAAGAACTGGCCCTTTTCTGTAACTATTGGAGCTGCCAATGGAAATCTCTTAACTTCAAATTGCATGAGGGCAGGAAGAAAGGAGGAGTATGTTTTTATCTCCAAAATAGTTCTGTTCATGTCAATTCTGCAGAAAATATATTCCACCTAAATGAGGAGCTGCATATTAGAAGGTTTTAAAATCTAGTTCCACTCCATGGGTTTCTATTTCATGCTTCTTTCTTCCCAGAAAAGAAAGCCATGAACTTTCCAAAATTTCCCCTGTAGGGTAAGTTAGTCACAAGAAAGTGTTATATCTGGCTCAGAAACTACTGTAAGGTATGATATATGATATGTTAGCTTTGGACTACAAGGTTTGTAGGTTACTGAAAAGACCTACAGCCCTTTGCCTTTAAAAACTGGAAATACCTGGTAAGTTAATCATTTGTTCTATTTTTACTCTTTTCCCTTGCTCTTAGGGGAAAGGAGGTGCAAAGACACTTATGAATACTATCATGCAATTGAGAAAAATCTGCAATCACCCATATATGTTTCAGCATATCGAGGTAAGTCTGTATTCTCTGTTTTGATCCTGATTGCACAAATTTCTATTACAAAAAGGGAGGTGGGGTGCCAAGTTGGGGTGTATGGAAGATGAAACAACATGATCTGAAAACTCAATGAATGGGATTAATAAACATGAATTTTCTGGTTATGGATTCTCATTGGCACCAAGCTCTTGAGCATCTGGAATTTTATAACCTAGAGTTTAAAGTAGTGAGAAAATGTTGTAAGCTGTGGCTCATTATGTGGGTTTGGGTAAGTACTGTGAATTGCCTTGTTATAGTAGAAGCTTAGAAATTGAAGGTAATGATAAATACATTCTGCTCCCTTAGAAGAATGCTGTGAAAAATACTAAAATAATGTATTTCTACCTATTGAAGAGAAAGATGTTCTTGAAATATTTTCTTTGTAAAAGACACTAACTTTCGTCTGTTTCTTGGATTTGTATTTTTCCTTTCTGGCTTCTATCACGATAATGTAAATCCTGGCTTTTATCCTGACACTCTACTCTCCAGAAAGCTATTTTTAGAGGAGAGGACATTTTCTGCCCTATTCACTACACTGAATAAGTTTCCTAAATTGACAGAGTCTCACCCCAGTAGGAGCAATTGACTTGAGCAGAAAGGAAAAAGCCACAATTGTAATCTCCATTTTTCAATGGTGCTGCTGGCGCGTAGGGTCCTAGCGGCAATTACCTGCCAGCATATTTCCTGCTTTCCACGGCAAATGAGCAGGAGGTGAGGTGCAGGACACTGCATGGCTCCAGGGCCGCGCCAATCTATTTCTCCACACCAGCTTGTGGGAAGTTAAAACTTAATAACCACAGTAGAAAAGTTGAGTCAAAATATTTTTGACTTGGACGAGACCTTTCCCCCTCATTTTTGGTAATGGGCTTGTTAAGGAAGAGTATTTATTGCATCCCATTTCATATAATGGAGTCCTGTCCAAATGAGGTGGCGAATTAGGAAGACTCCTGACACCACTGCTGACGTCAATTTCATAGGGCAGTTACCTATGGACTAGCAAGCCCTAGATCTAAGCAAAATAATAGCAGCAGCAACAGCACTAAAAGACAGTCCCACCCACCAGCCACAGCTGTTTAGACATACAGTGGAAGAGGAATCCAGAGTGCCAAGGTGAGCCCATACCCCAGGCCACTTTTTAATTGCAACCTGATGTAAGTCACTCAGCAGCGCTAAGCTCTAGTGTATTTGACAGGTCCTCAGAGGGTAATAGATTATACAAGTGACAGGAGGATAAACTTTTTTTTAAGATTTATTTATTTATGCATACAAGAACTGGGGTGTAGGCTAGAGGTGTGGTGTGGTGAGAGAATTCACCAAAGACAGAGTCGGGAGCGGAACAGTCAGATCTACTGAGGTACACTGCTTAGGGGAGCCACGGGCGAGACAGGAGAGGTCTGCTGCGCCAAGTGGGAAGCTCCCTGGCCAGGGATTGAACTCATGCTGCAGTGGCTGCTGATAGCTTCAAAGTGCTGAGACTTAACCCATCACGCCACCAAAGAGGCCCCAGGAAGATAAACATTTTTAGGCAATAACATAGGAAGCAATGGATAATGTGTTAAATAGAAGCAAAGTAGCAGTGAATCAGTGGCTAGGGGGGTTGGGGGGAGTTCGGAACCAAAAAATTCTAGTGATCAAAGTGATTGAAGTCATGTCAGGCTAACCTGACATTAACCATTCTATTTTTCCTAAAAACAATTTTATGGTATTTACTCTCTATACTGAAGGGTTTGAGGACTTAGAAATTAGGAAAATGAAGTGTCAATCTTCATTTTGGTTATCATGCAAAAACTCACCTTTGAAACATGCTAGGCCATGTTTGCAAGGAAGGGGTATGATGCCTTTGACCCGGTACGCCTGTGTGCAGGCTTCCCCCTTACCAGGGAAGGATGGGGGGGAGGGGAGTCGGAGAACAAGTTAGGTTTAAGGAACATGCCCTCCATTGCCTGCATATTTACATTTTACATAGCGGTCAGTACAAAGATAGACTTTGCTTTGCAATTTTTTAACATAAAAGGCTTTGGGGGGCATATCCCTAGAAACGAGACCCACTCTTACCAACAAATGAATTCAAGTTTTGGTGGCGTGGGCATTTTGCCTTGTCTTTGTCCTATTTGCTACATAAGCTTTGTTCATTGTAAAGCATACCAGAAGGCCAGTCTCTCACTTGGGCTCACTGTCCCCCGGGGACCTTCCAACCAGACAGGTGAAAACAGGAATTTTTTTTTTCCAAAGATTTATTTATATATGCATACAAGCTAGGGTACAGACCAGAGGTGTGGAGTGGTGAGAGGGTTCACCAGAGACAGAGTGGGGAGCAGAACAGGCAGATCGACAGAAACACATTGCTGAGGGGAGCAGTGGGCAAGGCAGGAGAGGTCTGCCGCGCCATGTGGGAATCTCCCCAGCCCGGCATCGAACTCTCATCACTGCTGCTGACAGCTCCACAGCACAGTGCCTAACCGCTGCGCCACTGGGGAAGCCCGAAACAGGATTTTTAAAATGAAGCTGATGCCTAATCTTGCTGCTCCCTATTGATAACTACCATCTCCTTGGTTTTTGAACAGCCCTGTTTAGAGATCAGGGTGGATCTCTAATAAATAATCTAGTCAAGAATGGCTGCCTTTGGAGAGAAAAGGTTTGTTCAGGGAGTGGAGTGGGGGTTTTGGTCATTCCCAGAGCATTAATTTGGAATGCAGAGCAGCATTCTGAGGGAGTTGGGCCTGCTATATAGGAGGAGTGTATCTGAAAGGAGAATCTAAAGGGAAAAAACCATCCCCTCAGAGGAAAGCTTGGCTGGCAGGGGAAGGAAGGGAAGCAGGAAAGGGAGACAGCTGGTAGCTGTGAGGGTGTGTCTCGCTCTCCTTCCCTCAGATGCCTGCCTTCCCGCAAAATGGGAATGGGAACATCTCATGGAGAACAGTCACGTCATTCTCCCTCAGAATCATTGAGGAAGGAGTTCTGGGGTGAAATTCTGTATTTAAAAAGTGGAAGCCGGAGGCCTCCCTGGTGGTGCAGGAGTTAAAATCTCAGAGCTATCAAGCTATCGCCAGCCACTGCAGCATGAGTTCAATCCCTAGCCAGGGAGCTTCCCACATGGCGCAGCAGACCTCTCCTGTCTCACCCGCTGCTCCCCTCAGCAGTGTATTTCAGAAGACCCACCTGTTCTCCCTTTTCTCTCTCTGGTGAATCCTCTCACCCCTCCCCCTACACCCCAGTTCTTGTATGCATAAATAAATAAAAATAAATTTTTTTAAATAAAATAAAAAGTGGAAGCGGGACACTTGAGAGGTGGCATCATTTAGGGCATTATTTGTAATAGGGATGGCACAGTGTGGAAGGGCCATTAGGATTTCACTGCACGAAGAACTGTAGTGTGGTGTACAATCACCATTTCTTTCACTGTTAAATATCCCTACAGTATGTTTATGTGTACAGATTAATCTCAGTTTGCTGCTATTAAGCTCTTATATCAAGCTCCTCCAGTCTAAGACAATAAACATCTGGCAGGTGGATACTTGAGGCATTTCTGGATCATTGGAACCTTCGAGGTCAGTTGGGCCAGTAGACACTCAATCAGTGTTTGATGAGTAAACTAACCCTAGTGTCTCAGAATGAGAACCCAGAGACTTGCAGAAACTTACAGGATTCACCTCTGGCAGAATGTAAGTCTGAATTCAGACACTGAACTTCTAATTCATCCTCTAACAAGCATTTCCTTCTGTGTTATATTTTTTAGCAATACTACAGAAATAGATAGGATGACCTCACTAGAAGAGATTATAACTTAATCATTAAGTTAATAATAACATTTTCATTTTTTTACATTATTTTCTTGTCTCTCTCTTTTAAAGGAATCTTTTGCTGAACACCTGGGCTATTCAAATGGGGTCATCAATGGGTAAATCTTAAATTTTTTCTTCTTCCAAAAAACTAGTTTGTTGGTTCCATTTATACTTTTTTCTCCACAGTGTTTCCTACCATGCAAATACATATTCCAGCCCCCTCAGCCCTGATCTCTCCTCAGCAGAGGGCACAGAAGTTGTTAACCAAAATGATATCAGCATTCTCTTTGACTTTACTGGCATAAACTACTACATGCCTTGAGCAAGTAGCTATTCAAAGGACATAGATCTCATTTAATAGACTTAATAGTATCCTACTGTTCTAAAAATGTTGTTGAAGCATCAAAGGATTGTTACTTATAATCAATAGTGTAACTTGGGCTGAGAGCAAATATATCTTATTAAATTTCAAGTTGATATTTAACATTAACATGCATGAGAGGAAATGTCTCATCGACTATAAATGTATGACTTTATAGTAATCTGTTAGCATATAGTCTGTATACAAAAGCATTTTCAGTAGCAGTGGCCATTGAAGAGAATAATACCTTGCAACAACAGCAAAAAAGAATCTTGCACTTAAAGAAAGTCTCTGGTTGGGTTTTTTGCTGTTGTTTGGTGGTGGTTGTTTTTTTTTTTTTCTTGTTTTGTACCAGGGAAAATGTATCATTAGGACATAAAGTTTGTTCTTGGATCCCAAAGACAGGCAGACAGTGTCACTAGGCTGAGAACTGTGAAATGGACCCATCCAGGTCCAGTGTCACTAGGCACCCCTGCCTCTTTGCCTCCCTTTCCTCTGGGTCCTGTGGTCACCGCTGGTGCCGTCTGGCTGCCAGGGGTGCACCAAGCCAGTGTTTAGCAAATTTTTTTCTGTAAATAGCTCAAATATTTTTTACTTTGCCAGTCTCTATTGCCCCTGCCCAGCTTTGCCACTGTAGCATGAAAGCCACCACAGACAAAACAGAAGTGAGTGGGGATGTCTGTGTTCCAGTAAAGCTTTATTTATAAAAACAGGTGGTGGGCCATAGCCAAAATTTGCCAAACCCTGATCTAAAGACGATTTCACATGTTGCTATGAGTTCTTTCTTAGCAACTTGCTATTTTTTGTTATAGTACTCATGACAATTTGTAATTACCCATTTTGAAGGGAGCATTTCTATCTTGCTTTTCGATATACACATGCCTGGCATTATGTTTGGCACACAGTAGGTGCTTAATAAGTATTTGAATGAATTGGAAATGCCCTAAATTTATCATTTTACTTTATTAACATGTAAGGTTTTCAAAAAATCTAAGTGTGTGTGTATGTTAGAGGTAGGGGAGAAGAGTTGAAAGAGAGTGACAGAGAGAATAAAAGTATTAGGAGAAGTAGGGCTTCTCCTTTTCTTTCTAGAATCTGTCGCCAGACCTAGGATAGGTTTTTAGATTTTGTATGAATATATTTCCTTTTCCTATTAGCTGCTCTTGTAGCTTTGCGGTTGACACCCATCTGTCCACTGTTGTTTACTGAATGTCAGTGTGTACAGGCACTCTATGAAAGCAAAGCTGTCCTGGATCCTTTAAGGAGACAGCAGTAATACTGTCTTCCTGTTTTGCGTTTCTGGGTTCAGGGCTGAACTGTATCGGGCCTCAGGAAAGTTTGAGCTACTTGATCGTATTCTGCCAAAATTGAGAGCGACTAACCACCGCGTGCTGCTTTTCTGCCAGATGACGTCCCTTATGACCATCATGGAGGATTACTTTGCTTTTCGGAACTTCCTTTACCTGCGCCTCGATGGTGAGTGCGTAAGGCTCTTTGGTTTGGCTACCTTGCTGCTGAGAGCAGGGGACATGGGCACTTAAATCCAACCTCAGCTTAAAAGGGTTGGGGGAGGTAAAATTGTTGAAGAATTAACTGGTAGGTTGGGTGCAGCTTTTCTGGTTAGTCATTTCTATATCCTCAAGCTTAAAATAAGCTGAAATCATTTGCATAGCTGTTCATCCCACATCATAACTATACGAACGGACTTGGAGTCATTTATGAGTGCCACAATTAAACTCAACTAAAATTTGAAAACCCTGCTTGCTATTACACTTGACTAATACTTATGCATAAACTATTTTGACATGTGTTTAGCTTTTTCAGTTATTCTCTAAGGGGATAAACGCTGTCTGTCTTCTTCAGTAACACTATAATAGTTCATTTAAGATTATGTTTTCATTATCTTTCAGACCTCTCTTTTTCTCAGTGGGCATTTCTACATGTTACATGAAGAGACAGGGTGTCATTGTTTACTGGATTTTTGTAAATCATATGATTTATTTACCTGATTTTAAGAGTAAAATTTAAATAGTGTGCTCTAAAAAATGAGTAAAACACTATGACTGGAAGAAAACATGAATTTAGGACTACTGCCTAAAATACTTTAAGATTTGGATACCAACCCTTATATCTTAGAGAATAAAAATGTAAACACCTTTATATCATGGCAGTTGATAACACTTTCCAAGGATGGTTAGTAGGAACAGCTACGGTAAGCTAATTTACAGCCAGAATGGTGTTGAATTCCTGGATACAGTATTACTAATACCAGGTTTTATCTAATGGAGTGTTCAAGCTACTGGTAAAAACAAATTTTAAAGTTTATGTTCCACTAAAAAGTTTTGAGTTTGTTTCATTTTCACTCCAACATTTTTGTCCCTCCTTTGCCATTCATTAGATGTAATAAATAGATTCTAACTTCAGCCTTGCTGTCTGGGCTTTTACTTGAGTTTTCAAGTGAGGTTTTATGTGGTCTACCTCTTAGGGTGTTACTGATTTTTAAATTAGTTATACATCTGACAGACTTGATTTTTAAAAAAATCTCTTACCTTTCCCTTCCAAAATCAGGGAAAACAAATGAATGGTTACATAAATGTTAATTTTTAATTCAAGACACAACTATATCCCCAAAAGTCCCTTTTGGTAGTCTCCTGCCTTGTGGCTTGTCCTCAGGCCTGTTCTCTCCTTCCTCTCTGTGAAGGGAACAGAGTTCAGCATCCTCCCAGCAAGCATCATGGAAAGGCAAGCCCTCCTTTCACTGCTGCTCAGGAGAGGGGCAGCCCTGCTCTGCTTTCTCCTTGGTCCCGCCCAAAGGTGTCCTACACCACAATGGTTGACTACTTTGCAACATTTCGTTTTGAATCTCAGCTCTCTGAGGAATGTGGCCTTAGAAGTCAAGTCTGTGAAACTAGCAAGAAGTGATTTCCTTGAAACAAACCTCTCTAATGTCTTCTTGTCAGCCTGAGAGAAGTATCTTTAGTAGTGTGTTGGTTGGTGTGTTGTTATTAATAATAAGTCAGAAAAAGCAAATATTTATGGTACACATGGGATACCAGGCAATTCGATTTTTCAACAAACTATGACTTCTCCTGTTTACTTAGTTATTAATGTCCCCATTTCACAATTGAGAAAACAAAGGCTTAGAGAGATGAGTTAACTTGCCAAAGGTTACACATGAAGTAAATAGTGAAACCAGGTTCTAACTTAGACCTCTCTAGGTCCAAATTAGGTCCAGTTTTAGCAGGTCCAGGGAGATATAGCCCATCCCTGAAACTATAGGTTGCTTCTTAGCCACAGCATCTTTGGAATGATTTTTTACTTATTCTAAAATTTTTAACTGAAAATAACCAGGCACCACAAATACAAGATGCAAGAGCCAGTTACTGTTCCAGCTCTCAGAACCCTTACCACTAGGTGGGAGGAGACAGATGAGTGAGCAAGTTCCATCAAGGGTTACAGAGGAGTTGCGAGGGCTGTGCAGCTTGTCACACACAAGCAATCTTAGCTGCTTATTTCCAAGATAGAATCAATGGGCAGATAATCACCACACACATGGGTAAGTTAGTACACACATTTCCGACTGCATCACCTTTGTCATCTCCGCCCCCAACCCAATTGTTAAAATGACTTCAGATTTTCCTTTCTGAATTGGGTGGCTTAGAACTTTGACTTCAGGAAAAGGAAATACTTGTTGACAGCAAAGCAATTTTTTTTTTCTACAAAGACTGTGGCTGCACCAAAAGATGCAGCTACTCTTCCAAGGTAGTCTTTGTTCTCTCTAGAGGTGATTTTGGATGAGAGAAAGTAGTGAAGTTACATATTACATCTGAGAAGACAAAATTATCCAAAGCAGCTGAAACTAAGTCATAGCCATAATGAAAATCTGGCTATGTATTCCTCTGGCAACTCTACAATTTCCAACACAATTGCCCTTGTATTAATAGTATTCTTGGTTATGTTCTACATCAGAGTCTAAAAGAACATGGAAGCAAAGCTCATATTGAGCACATAATTCCTATGCTGCCTGCAAGGAGCTTTATTTGCCTTTGGATAAACTCTGATGTGGTAGCTTGAACCTCCTGGACAATATCACAAAGATTGCTAATGATCAGCAAAGATTTTGACGTGTGGAACCTTTGACTAAAGGAAATGATAATCCATCAAATTCTGAAACTTATGATAAAAAATGCCACAGCTTTGTATAATAAGTGACTTAATCATCCTTTCCCCCCACCCCGCCCACCTTTAAAAGTTGTCAGGTTCCTTGCTATTTATACTTTAAATGCACACCAGGTATAGACTGGGTTTGTTTGTTTGAGGTATCTGGCATAGGTGCAGAAGGTTCCTTTGGCCTAATAATTTTCATACTTTTTTGTTGTTGTTCTTCAAAGCATGATTTTATATTTAGGGTTACTTCATCCCAAGTAAACACATCCTCTAATTATTTTTATTTCTTAGTGAATATGATCATTCATGTTTCTTAATGCATGTGATCATTAAGTGATTACTTTTCATTTGATCAAAACTGACATTCTAGCCTGAGTGTATAGACACAGTTTTTGTACTTGCTGTTAGAAAACAGATATCATTATCTCTAGGGACCTGTTCTTTTCCCATTTTAGAAGTATTTTTGCTTTCAGTGGCTCTTCCTTCGCTTTAAGGCAGAGGGTAAATACGTGAGCCATTACTCCATGTGAGTAATTTTTTAAAAATTATTGCAACTGGAAGGATGATGTCAAGACAAGGTTTCATGATAGAACAAACCATTTCTTCCATTAGCGTTGTGAATAAATACTTCACCTTGATCTCAGAAAGCTAGTTCTGAAAAGAAAAAGGCAAAAAGAGCCCTGCATGTTTGAAACCTCAATCAACAAAGCACATTAGTGCTTCTCCCCCAAAATCTAAATTCTAGCAATTCATATTGCAGGACCTGAGCAGGTCACTAAACCTGAAATCTAATTTAGAAAGTAAAATGAGCTCAAAAGAGCATTGTTTCATTAAATGAGGGGAGCCCTCAAAGCCCCTTTTTGCTCTATGCGGGGAATCGATTTTTTTCCCTTCTCAGGAGATACTTATTATTCTTATTAAATGTGAAAAACAGATGCCCCCACGTTTGGAAACTTGACCCTCATTGTAACTTGATTCCATTACCTATAGTCACGTAAATGTTTTAATCCTCTGAAATGAATTGCTGGTATGTTTTCACCCTTACAAAAAGAACACCACATAGAAGCAATATTTATGTAGCAGCAGCCAGGGACTATCAGGTAACATGCAGATACAGTCCCCAATAGCCTAGAGCCTTTTTCAAAACTCCACAGCTACATTTTTCTGGTGAATGTTCAGATGGAGTATGATGGGGTTTTTGTCCTTCCACAATGTGGTTCATGAAATGACTGGATAAATACACTGTAGATGCTCGGTACACAACTGAGGGGTTGACTCGGAAAGCCAATGTGGGTGTCCTCATGCCCCAAAAAGGAGCGCCAAACTCTGGGCTTTGTTCTCTGCTTACTCGGACTTACCTTGGAGTCACCCCACAGCCCTGGCACACACCGTGGCCAAGCGTGTACATGCTGCTGTGTTTGGTTTTAGTGCAAGACCGTTCGAAGCCAACAAATAGCAGCATGAGAAACAGACTAACAGATCCTTTTAAATATGTATGTATCTCGTGGCATCAAGTCTTGCTAACAAGGATGAACATCTTCTATTTAAATTTTGTTTGTTGGGCCTCCCTGGTGGCGCAAGGGATTAAGTCTCAGCACTACGAAGCTATCTGCAGCCACTGCAGCACGAGTTCGATCCCCAGACAGGGAGCTTCCCATATGGCGCAGCAGACTCCTGTCTCGTCCACTGCTCCCCTCAGCAGTGTATTTCAGTAGATCCGACTGTTATGCTCCCCACTCTGTCTCTGGTGAATCCCCTGATCCCCCACACTTTGGCCTGCACTCCAGTTCTTGTATGTATAAATAAATAAATCTTTTTTAAAAAATTTATGTTTGTCACCAGCTAGATCATGCTCAGAAGCAATCCAAAAGGTAAAGTGTAGTAGAAATCAGTTTCCTTTTGTGTCCATTCTCCTGTCATAAACAAGTCCTCACATAATGCCTGCTGGCAAAGTTGCTTTAATCCATTATAATAGTCATTTTAGGCCGGTACACACACACACACACACACACACAACACACACTTGGTTTGGAATGCTTTTAAAAACTAGTTGGTGTTTTTCTTTTTTAAAAGATTTATTTTATTTATTTATACATACAAGAATTGGGGTGCAGGCCAGAGGTATAGGGCGTGAGAGGATTCACCAGAGCAGGGTAGGGAGCAGAACAGGCAGATCTACTGAAATTCACTGCTGAGGGGAGCAGCTGGCGAGACAGGAGAGGTCTGCTGCACCTTGTGGGTTAGGTCCCTGGTGAGGGGATCAAACTCATGCTGCAGTGGCAGTGGCTGGTATAGCTCGACAGCACTGAGACTTTAACCCTTCCCCTGTGCCACCAGGGAGGCCCTATTTGGTGTTTTAAAGTGCATCAATTTTTTTCCCTTAAGTTCTAGGTTAGCATTAGAATATTGTGGAATGTGTAAACTTACAAGGTGTTTCCAGTCAGAAATGTTTAAATCCTTTTAGCACTTTGCAATGATGGGTACTAGTTCAAGTGTTCTCTCTCTGAACAAAAGAAACATGAACTGATTTAAGAAAAAAAGTCTCTATCTCTCTCTCTCTGTAATTGCAAAATGTTCAAAGTTGCTTTCAAAGGTACAGAAACCTTGGGGTATTACCTCACCAGTGCTGAGAGGAGTTTGAATATATTTCTCAAGGAAGCAAGACTTTTTGTCTAGGTCTCTGCCATTTTCAGACAGGAGTTAATTGGCAAATTTATTTTTCTTATCCCCCTAGGCACCACCAAGTCTGAAGATCGTGCTGCCTTGCTGAAGAAATTCAACGAACCTGGGTCCCAGTATTTCATTTTCTTGCTGAGCACAAGAGCTGGAGGTCTGGGCTTAAATCTTCAGGCAGCTGATACCGTGGTCATCTTTGACAGTGACTGGAATCCTCATCAGGTCTGTATATCTCTGACTTAGGTGCCCAGGCGGGCCTCTCCTTAGAGGAACAAAAAGACCCTCAGCATCATTAGTCATATTTATGGGGCAGAGGAAATTTCTAAACAAGTGGTCCCTTTCTCCAAACAGAAAAAAACCAGCACAGGCAGATCTACTAAAATACACTGCTGAGGGGAACAGCAGGTGAAACAGGAGAGGTCTCCTGTGCCATGTGGGTCAGCGCCCTGGCTGGGGATCAAAATCAGGCCACAGTGGTGATAGCGCTGAGATTTAACCCCTAGGCCACCAGAGAGGCCCCTCTGCTTAGTTTTCATCCCATCTCCTGGAACTGCCACAGAGCCAAATACTTCTGGTGAAAGAAAAATCAAAAACATCTCCAAAGCACAAACAGTAGCAACAGCAACTTATATTTGTGGGCCTTTTATTCTGTGCCAGCCACTGTATGTTCATTGCTTCATTCAGTTTGAGACAACCGCCCCGTGAGGTCATGACCATCACTGTTTGCATCATAACAGTCAAGGAATAAAGAGTCCCAGAAAGCTTGAAGAACGTCCCTGAGGTCGAACAGTTAGTATATGATAATTTGTCTTTTGTTCTGTACAGTGTTTTGTTTAAAATCACTATCAAAAAACTTTTCATGGAGCATCAGCCAGTAAGTTCTTTTAGTGAGGGAAGCTTAGAAGTTAACCTTTTAAAAATGCAGTTTGATGCTATTAAAAAAGGAAAAGCTGCTAGAATGGACCACCTGTGACTCTGGTTTCCTAAATTACTCTGGGAAGTGATATGCCTTCCTATGAAATAGTGGCAGAATGATGTTCAAGAGGATTTGAGTCCCATTGGAACAAATGCAAATTCAAAATAGTAAGTAAAAAGGAAAACTGCAACTTTTTCATGTAAGAATGAATTATGTCAGCTTATCTTGGACTCCTTGCTGTGCCTTGGTTTCCTCAACCATAAGTACACAGAGTAGTACTATCTGCTGTGGTAGTGTGGTGGGTTGTGGTGAAGATGGGGCGGAAGAGGCTTACAAGCATTGCTTTTGACAGCAAGTGAGCTTCAGGGATAATTGGAATCACAAGGGAGCTTTTTAGTAAACAAATATGCCTGCATTCCATCCCCTACCAGCCCCACACCTAGTTTTCTAGGGACCTCCCATCTACATAGACTAGTTAGACTTCTCTACACATTCAGAAGCTCCCAGGAGAGGGTGATAGCCAGTTCTCACACAGCTGAGGAACACTGATGTGAAGAGTAGACCCTTGGTTCTGGGTGACCACCAGCATTGGACCGTGGTCAAGAGCTGGGGTGTAGGCCAGGTGTGGGGTTGCTGGTGAGAGGATTCACCAGAGACAGAGTGGGGAGCAGAACAGACAAATCTACTGAAGTACACTGCTGAGGGGAGCAGCGGGCGAGGCAGGAGAGGTCGGCTGTACCATGTGGGAAGCCCCCTGGCTGGGGATCGAATCAGTGCTGCAGTGGCTGCTGATAGCTTCATAGTGCTGAGACTTAACCCCTTGCGCCACCAGGGAGGCCCCCTCAACCTATTTTATACTTAAGGAAGCCAGTTAATGTTAGCTTTCCCTGGAGCACAGCCAAGATTCAAACCTGGCCGGGTTTGGGTTTGAATCCTGACTTTGGGCCTTTCCTGTACTTTACTTCTGCATAAATGTTGCACAGCCTCCCCCAAGTGCAAGTGGTAGGATTCATTTTACTATGTTGGTTTCAGTAGGCATTGAAAAAAGGTTTCTGTAACGATTATTTATCATGTTGAATCAAAATTTAAACATATTGATGAAGTAGGGGGGCTATTTGTCAAATGTTGGCAAATTAAAGATAGAGGCCTTTAAGTTGCTAATGGGAGGCCCTGGCTAGAAGCAGATATGAAACCTATGAATGCGAAATTAGTAATAAAAATCCCTTAGGGTTACCACGACTTCCCAGCTGTTGACTAGAAACATGCATTGGTACTTTTATTTTTAACGCATGGAGCTGGATTGTTATTAGAGGACAGTCAGCCACAGAGTGACTCGGCGGCTCTTTTCTCAGGCTCTGTTCTTGCCACATATAAGCGCACTTAAATCAGTGTGAAGATTCAGGTCACTGAGACTTCAGAAGTGTTGAATAATCCGCTCAATAATTATGCACCTATCTCTCCGTATTCCTCTCCCACCCCCCCGCTTTGCATCAGGGGCTCACAGGCTTACATTCCATAAACTTCTTCAGTCTAGAAATACTAACCTTTGCTACTTCGCAAATTGATATGTAATCTCAAACATAAAAAAACCCGCTGTTGCCACCAAAAAGCAAACAAGTAAACACCCACCACCAAAACTAATTGCAACAAGCTCACAAGAGTTCAAGAACTCACCCACCCTGTCTACAGATGATCCACGCCTCTGCTTCCTCACCTACCATATTCTGCTGGCATTTGAATTTCAGTATTTTTGTGGTTAATCCGCATCCTCTAGGACAGACGGCAGCGAACAACCACCCGTGGGCTGAGCCTGCCCACCACCTGTTTTTGTATGACCTAAAAGCAAAAAAGTGTTTTCACATTTTTTAGTATAAAATCAAAAATGAACAGTGGTTTCATCTTGATATTTACTAGAAAATTTGCTGTCGTGCCCAGCAAAAAAACAGGTCACTGCCTCTTGCTCTAGGACCTCCTCTAGAAGCTGATGCCCCATGACTTCCCATCTCGGCTGTTGCTCAGAGGTTCTGGTGAAGATGGGTAGAGAGTGAGCTTGAACAAAGAGCTTTTCTTCCCCAAGCTTGGATCTTAGTTATCCACCTCACTTTCTCGGTTTTGGAAAACTATCCAATTTGAATGGGTCCCAGCTGTGTTCATGGTTCAACTCTTTGATATTTATGTTAACGTCTTCAAACATCTCCTGAGGAAAAACTTCACTCAGTTAGTCATCTCACTGTAAAGTCCCTGCAGCAAAGGCAGGTCTCCAGGGCAGACTTGGCCTGTTGCCTCCTTGTGCTACTCCTTGTGACCTTAAAATCAAGTGATTTTGTTTCATGAGTTTATGAGGGTTTTTATTAAGGATTTTTAATGATCTTTTTCTTATAAGAACCATACATGTTTAAAGCAGGAAAAAATGTAAACAATTTGAAAGTAAAATGGGGAAAATTTAATAACATAGTAATGTTATTAGCCAGGGATAGAAACATTATTAGTGTGTTGGTGTTTTTCCTGACTTTTTCTTGGTTTAGGTTAATATATGTTTAAGATCATAATATACGTGCTCATTTGTAACTCATAACTTTCACCTGTCTAAGCTTTCAGTCCTTTAATCTTCTGTAATATAATATAATTTTTATGGTAACTTGTTGGCACATATATGCTGTAGAACACTATTGTTCATTTAACAATTTGTTATTGTTCAATGTTTACTTAATTCTGCTTTTTAAAAAGCCATTACATCTAATATGCATTATTACTTGTAAGTCTTTGTGCATATCCACGTATATTTCCTTAGGATAGATTTCTAGAAAGCAAATTTCTGAATCAGTGTCTTAAACCCATTTTAACACTATGGTACATAATGCCAACTTTCTATCCCTGAAAATTTGACCACTTTCCTATTCTAGTAGCAATTCTTTTCATTTCCCAAACTAAAGACTTTGATGGAATTAGATCCCAGGAAATTTGCTACATGAGTGATCATTGTATACAATGTACATTTGTATGTGTGATATATGCCTGTATGTGTAATTCAGTAATGTTTTAAAAATCATCTTTTAACATCTTTAGCAGGAAGGTGTTTTTTGCAAGTTAAGGTTAGCCGTGGGTAATATCAAAGTCATCATTGTAACATCAGTGTGTGTGTGTGTGTGTGTGTGTGTGTGTGTGTGTGTGTGTTTTAGCTAAGAGCTAATTATGATGATGAACTTAGGAATAGACAAAAACTTCTTGAGACTTGGATTTGAAAACCTGAATTTATTTCACAGGACTTGACTAACTTGAACCCAAGTTCCCTGAATTAGGAAATGACTTTGAATTTCTCCAAAGAAAGTAGCTTGTGTATTTTTAAAATGTAAGCATTGTAACGCTTCCATGGTGGCACAACAGGTTGAGTCTCAGCTCTATGAAGCTATCCACAGCCACTGAAGCACTAGTTCGATCCCCAGCCAGGGAGCTTCCCACATGGCGCGGCAGAACTCTCCTGTCTCGTCCGCTGCTCCACTCTGCAGTGTGTTTCAGACGATCTGCCTGTTCTGCTCCCCGCTCTGTCTGGTGAATCCTCTCATCCCCCACCTCTGGCCTGCACCCCAGTTTGTATGCATGAATAAATAAATCTTTAAAAATAAATAAATAAAATGTAAGCATTGTAAAGGTAGGTCACAGAACCCTCCCAGGTTCCCACTTGATAGGGAACCTGTCTGCTAAGCTGATCCCGGCACACTGGCCCTCATCACATATTGTTTGTATAAACAGGATCTGCAAGCACAAGACCGGGCGCACCGCATCGGCCAGCAGAATGAGGTGCGGGTGCTGAGACTCTGCACTGTGAACAGTGTGGAGGAGAAGATCCTCGCAGCAGCCAAGTACAAGCTGAATGTGGACCAGAAAGTGATTCAGGCAGGCATGTTTGATCAAAAGTCATCAAGCCACGAGCGGAGGGCATTCCTGCAGGCCATATTGGAGCATGAAGAGGAAAATGAGGTATCATAGAAAGCCAAGTTTATGAAATCAAACAGTGACCTTTTGTTTTGGAAGGATTAAGAATAACCTCTTTGTTCTTGAAAGAATTTCCTGGGCTGGTGTTAATTAAAATGAATAAATTAGCTGTTATCTTACAACCCAAGCACAGAAAGTATCTGAAAGTTACCCAAACTAGTGTCTTAAAAGTGGTTGCTAGAGGGACCTCCAGACTTGGCCAGGGCAGGCTTTTTTTTTTTTTTTTTTTTTTTTTTGTCTCTCAGGGAGGTACAGGCAGCATGCTTTATTGTGCTGTAAATGCTGCCTTCTGTAGGACAGATGCAGAACTACAGGAAGGTCACTTGCAGGGACGAAAATCAGCTAGATGAGACCTACAAAGCTGATGGGTCCTCTTTGCCTTTTCCTTTCAGTGTTCTTCCTGAACCCATCTATTTTGCTTTTTGGTCAGGGATCACTGCATTTCACAAGGCTCCACAGCCGGCTTTAGCTCATTTAGTTATATTTGTATTTGGAAAGCATGACCTTGACCTCCACTCCAATTTTTTTTTAAGAGCTGACCGAAAACATAAAAAATGACTGGTTTAAAAAAAACTCACCTTATTTGCCAAGATTGTTTGAAGATTGCATTGATTATGTTTCTCTTAGGGGACCTCTGGGTACTTGTACTCTTTTAGATTGCCAATCTTAGCAAAGCTGTACTAAATTTTCATCCCAAAATGGATTTGAAATAGATTAAAAGTGTTCTTGTGTAGTCTAGAAAGCTGTACAGAATAACAGTGCCAATTCTTATCATAAATTGGCTCAAGATGAAAAAATTTGGTTTGGAGTGCCTGTATTTGTGAATTTAAGAGTGACTTTACCTTCCATATTCCTATGAAATAGTATTTTCATTGTATGTATTAGATAGCATTTGATTTTTGCCTTGAACAGGGTATGTATTTTTGGAGTCATCTGTATATTATAAACCAACTTCCTTTAAAAATCCTAGGTACTTATTTTTACCTGAAATGAGTCTAAATGTGAAGCAGATCTTGATATTTAAAGGAATCCTGAAATGAATCTTTTTGTGAATTTAAAAGCACTGTTCTATTAGGCCTCCTGATTTGTCCGTCTTACATAATTGATTAGTGATGTATTAGATTTCATTAAAATTATGGGAAAATATCTATATGCACCTACATTTATACATCCACACATATTTTAAAACTTTTGATCTCAAATAATTCACCACTTCTGATTCTTGAAATTGATTCTGATTTAGAAGCAGATTGTCAGGTGATTTTCAGTTGTTGATGCACTTCAACACCAAAAACAAAACAAAACAAAACAAAAACAAAATAACCACCACAAACAATAGTGTGAGTGAGATACACTGTCACAAAGAGGGGTGGGCAGAGCTGATACTCAGCCCAGTCCTCTCCACTATAGTTTTGCTTAATTTGTGCTTTAATCTGTATCAGCTTTTGTGAATAGGATCTGACCTGGGGTAGATGGGGTGCAGGGTAGCTGGAGTTTCCAGCCTTCCTAGGTCCATGGAGATACAGACCTGTGACAGCCCTGAGGGCCCCAGCACCCTGTGGCACTTGCTTCTAGCGGTGAGCTGCCTTGCTGGGACCGCACACCCCTGCTAAGCTATCAGAGTATCTAACAATTGCTACCATTTTCCGAATGGCCTGTGTTCTGATGTAAAGATGTTTGGGGACATGACAGCTTTCAGTCAAGGGATGTGATCCTGAATACCTGAGGCAGTTTGATCATTGTCCAGGGGTTCACTGGCCATGAAGTTCTAGGGCAGAAAGAACCCTAGGGCAGAAAGATTGGTTGCACACCTCCCAGCCCTCCCTGTGGACTTGTTCTTGCCGGTTTATAAGAGAAGGTGCCTATCTTGGGCATGGGGAAGTCCAGGCACCCCACAGGGTGGGCGAGAGTCTTCAAACTGTGAGTCACAGCTCACCACTCCCTACTAGTTTGTGTTTTTTTTTTTCCCAGATGAAATGTAGTATTTAGAAAAATTGACTTTAATCAATCTAGAGATGAACTCAATGAGGTTTTTCACAAGTAATTGTTATTTTGACTTAATCGGTTTTTACTTGATTGAACTGCATTCATGTCTAGCGCAGTTCGTAAGATGTTCTCTTGAGGACGACGTAGTCCTCTCGTTTAAGCTGTTAGTATACTCATACTCTTTCTAGAACAAGCTTCCTTGTTTTGAAGCTATGGTCTCAGGAATCGAAAGTTTGAAGTTCTGGGTTTTCCTCTTGCTTCCCTTTGCTGAAACACTGAAATTTCCCCACTTGATTTTTAACAAGTTCACTTCAGCATATGACAAAAATAATTTTGGAAGGCAAGTTCTGTAGTATATGTCCAACTTTTAAAAGGTTTTTTTTTTTTAAAGTGTGGAAGTCTTAGCATAGCATTTCTAAAAAAACCTGAGAACTGGTGGTTTCTGAGGATTCTGTAAAGATAAAGTACCTTAATAAACCATAATATAAAATGAAAATTTTAGCCCTTACATAATTTCCTCCTCTACTTCATTTAAATTATTTTAATTAAGAATAGTTTTGTTGGGGTTATCTTTTGAGTTTATCCCTTCAGGAGCTCTAACCATTTACAATAACAATGCCCACTGAAACACATTGACTAAGCATATCTTTAAAGTTATATATTTGATGGCTATATATAAGTATGGTTGCTTTTTGCCACTTTCAACATTTTATTTATTTGTGATTTTTGTAAGTCTCTGAAAATAAACACTTATATTTGGAATAACGTTAATACTATTAAAAGAATTAATATTAAGCACTTTTTGGTATAGTGTTCTTTATTTGAATCTTACATCTTTTCTGTGAAGTGTCACACTCATTTTATAGATGAGATCATTGAGGCAGGGAGACATAAGTAATCTGTTGGAAAAGTAGGGAAATCAAAATATGAACCCAAGAGAACCACATTTCCTCCCTAAACATATTTTGCTCTGGGAAGATAGCTTGAATAACTTGCCCATTATTTTGCAAGTACTACATTCAGGAACCCCCTGTCTTTTTTTTTTTTTACTTGAAAAATGTGTCCCTAATATCTGAGGAACAAATTCACTTCCTCTTTTGTACCGTGTTCCAGTTGCTCACCCTCTCTCCTAAAACCTGTTAAATCTTTCTGTTCTTGACCATAGGAAGAAGACGAAGTACCAGACGATGAGACTCTGAACCAAATGATCGCTCGACGAGAAGAAGAATTTGATCTTTTTATGGTAATGTTACAGAAAATCATGAAAACTAATGCCCTGTTCCCCCCTCTTTTTTTATTAACACACCATGTCTGGAGCCTGCACGCCCTGGCAGAATTTCATTTGTGAAGCCTGTGCCTTTCCTTCACTTCAGAGCCTGCAAACTGACTGGATTTAGCCTGCAGACATATTTTGTTTGGCCCACGCAGTGTTTTTTAAAATTTCGAATTTGTTGCCAACACAAAAAGAATCCTGATATCTGGCTTCTCTTGAAAAATGAGGGTAGGCAATACCAAGCTGCATCTCTATATGGAAACAGTTGGCTGGAACTGGGTAGCAGCTGCGCCCTCTGGATCGGCCATGTGGTCTGTGGCTTACCACAGGCCCCCCACCCCCTCATTGCTAATCCCAGGCCAGCGTTGTTCAGGAAACCTGCCCTGCTCCACAGTTTTCAATTGTGCCCTGTCTATAGGCTCCTTACTGGATCAAAATCAATATGTTCCCTTTGGGAGTATGGGGCAACAACTAATTGTTGAAGAGAGCCTGCTTAAGCAAATTGGAACTTTCCAGATGTGTATCAAGATTAGCTTTCACTTAAAGATTAAAATTGGTTGTATTTCACTGGTAGTAAAGTACCTGAAAAAGAATCTTGACATTTGAGGATTTAAAGTCCATAGTTTCAACCTTGACTTTCCGTGATATGTAGTAATCTGTAATTTTGTGGCAACCTGAATTTATGTGTGCGGCTTGCCACAAGGTCAGTATGTAGGGGCAGCAAGCCCCTTGGCTAGAGAGAAAGGCTCTCAAATGATATTTTACCACATTCTTAAGGCATTTGCTATGGCTGTTTTATTTATCTCTGTGTCCCCAATGCACAGTACGGTTTCTGGTCCATAGTAGTTGCCTAATAAATATTTATTGAAAAAAATGGTGGCATGTGCAGAGTTTCAGACCTTGTGAAGATGTCAGCATAGATCAGGATGTGTAATGTGAGAGGCTTCCTCCAGTATCTTCAATCATTTTGATCTTTCTAATATTTAGCCTGACTGGCTAATAACAAATGTAGTGAAAATGAGTGAGTAAATGTGAACTAGAACTGATTCATAAATGGGGCAGAAGCCCAGAATCAGAGCTGCCAAATTTGAATGCCATCAGATCTCAGATGAGCAATTCATGAGAGAAGCAAGTGGACGTATACGGTGGTGTAGTGCTTGGTCAAAGGAAGACATAGCTGTAAGCTCCATTTAGCCAGAAATTCCAAATTTTCAAGAGAAGCTGGAAATCTAGATTTTTATATGTCGTAGTCTCTGAATTTTGAAATGTTGGCAACTAAATTCAATTTTTTATAATTATGTAACCTGCAGGCCAAACAAAACAAAACCGTGGGCCAAGTATGACCCACAGGATTTGCACTCTCTGCCCCTTTGGCCCAGCTAGCCTGAGAATGGAACTCCAGCTGTGCGGAGGCTTATGTTATTCTTATGATCTTTGGTCTAGGGGACAAAGATTGTGTCCACACAGAGTGATTCAAGATATGACATTTAATTCTTTCTCAGGAACTGTTAGGTAGCCATAGGAATAACTCCTAACCTGGGATGTATTTGTAAATTTCCACCCCCTCCTAACTGAAGCACCCTACCAGGTTAAGGTATTTTAGGGAGAAATGGCAGGAAAATGACTTTAGCAGCACTGTCAACATGGGGTGTTCATAAAACCTATATTTCTTAACTCACACTGCTGGTCAGCACATTTACACATTGTTCTCTGTTTAGGGTGATTAGAGATATATATACCAGAGAAATATTCTTTCTCTCCTTGAGGAACTTATTAAGATGTAGATTACTGGGCAACACTGAGGCAAGAGGCCTTGGGCTGCCCTGGCTGATCATTGACTGGTAATAACTCAGCACCGCGATGTCCCTACATACTCTTGAGACCCTGAAGAGGAGAAACTAACTGCCATCACACAAATCAGATTAGGCCCAGAGATGGAAGTTTCTATCAGCAGCCCTGAATTAAGGGGAAAAGAGTACTCTTCCCTCTTTCTTACCTGGGCTGGGTATTTGTACAAATTGAAAACCTCAGAAAAAATTTGAAAATATAGTCAAGCCTTCTTTTCACTGGGGAACATTTTATCATGCAGAAAGCAGGCTTTTAATAGTTAGAGAACACTTTTTTGTAGGCACTTTGATTTTATTAATTTTCTGCTTGCTTCTTAAAGTCTGACTTCTTTTTTTGACTATACTAATCATTGTTTGGTTTTTTTAAAAGCTAATCAGCTGGCTTCCTTTGGCCAATTCACTGTTCATTAGCACCTCCACCAGGGGGCATGAATTAAAAAATGAATCCTTGCCAGTTACTCCAATTAAGAAGTTTTGTGAGAAACTGGACTAGCATGTGAACTAGAATTAAGCCTTGAGATTTCAAATATTTAAGCTCTTTATTATTAAAAATGTTTATGCTTTATATAAAATTAATACAAATATATTACTTGATTATATAGCAGACACTAGTTAAGCAACATAGAGTAAGTAGTCGCTTAAAAAACCTTTCTTGTAACCATTTTTCTTGCTTTCTCCTTCTGAAAATATGACTCCACTAAAAGTGATCAGTCATACTGAGGACCTATGAATTTCACCTAAAAAGATCTTTTTGACACTTCGAGATACCTTTCCAAAACATTTTGCTAAAATGAAAACGTTAAGCTCTTAGCTACCATGTTCCCTACAAAGGTAGCACGTACCTTTAAAAATTATTGTTTGTGGGCCTCCCTGGTGGCGCAGTGGTTAAGCACTGCACTCTGGAGCTGTCAGCAGCGGCGACATGAGTTCGAAGCCTGGCCAGGGAGATTCCCACATGGCACGGCAGACCTCTCCTGCCCCACCCACTGCTCCCCTCAGCAGTGTATTTCCGTCCATCTGCCTGTTCTGCTCCCCACTCTGTCTCTGGTGAACCCTCTTGCCACCCCAGCCTCTGGCCTGTACCCCAGCTTGTATGTATAAATAAATAAATCTTTAAAAAAAATTGCTTGTAATTTTTAAAAGTAAAATGAATGTTTAATAGTTGTGAGTCTAAGTTTTATTATCAAGTCTCATGACAGTCATATTCATGTAGTAGTTCAGTAGTCTATTAGATATTTCTTAAATATCAACTTCAGATTTTATACTGTTATTCTGCAGTAGATTTATTTGGGAAGTGATATAATCATCTGAATTTTAAGGTTAACTTATTAAAGATGGTATCTGTCCTTCTATAAGAAAAAAGGAGCAAATGTTAGTTATTGTCTTTCACATCAAAGATTTTTTTTCTCAGTTCTGGACAAATGCATGGTGTAAGTCATCTGACAGTCTCAGTCTATGTAATGGAGGTAGTACAGTGACAATATTTTGTCATATCAGTTTAGTAC
Organism: Scalopus aquaticus; assembly: GCA_004024925.1. NCBI lineage: Eukaryota > Metazoa > Chordata > Mammalia > Eulipotyphla > Talpidae > Scalopus > Scalopus aquaticus. The sequence goes on along the minus strand of PVIJ01002845.1, from coordinate 101,153 downwards.
CCTAACAAAAAAGTTTTCTTTTTAATTCATAATGATTAGGAAATTACCTCAAGAGGCCCCTCCTTAGATAGTGTTGTCAAAAAGGCATCCTCTGCGCAAATTACAAAGGTTTGGTGGATCCCATTTCTGATACCAGAGCATTAGAAAGCGGATTAAGAACAGCCTCCCTGGCTAACTATAGCACATGACAGCAGGATGGCCGCATTTATCTACCAATGGGGCTCCACCGTGCTCCGAGCCTGTCCCATCTTGGGAATATAATGATTTCCAAAAATGTTTAAGCATAGTTTAAGGGACACTTTGAATTTGAATTTTTAAATATGTACCAGAGGTCAAGTCTGGATTTGAATAGAAACTTCATTTGCATTTTGTTACCAGTTTTAGCATTTAAGAAAAAATTATATTGAAACCCTGTTTCAGTACGGTAGAACCTGAAGGAAGAAAAAGGGAAAAGGTAAATAATTTAATGGTTAATGTTCTTTTGGATTGTAGAGATACTTCAACTAGCTAGTGATATATAGATACAGATATATATACACACGCACACATAACTAGTGTGGATAGCAATTCAGTGGAGGTTTTTATTTGCTCTTTTTTAGCTGTCAGATTGTTTAGCTGTAGGTTGAAGTCAAGTATGTGGCACTTGAAAATTTATTTATAAGTGAACTGGATTTTGAAAGGAGGAACAGGAGGTGGGGACTAGGCATTTAAGGATATGAAAGGGAGCCATTTCCCTTATCACTGGATCAATCAGTGGGGATGAGACTATCTTGAGATCTGTCTCTCTGGTATAATCTTTTCATTAGAGTTAAACTTTTAAAAGCCAAAGAATTGAAGAACGTTCCTCTCGTAGAGCCTATGCTGTGCTGAAAATTCAATCCATTCATGGCCGAATGACAAATCAAACCATTTCTGTGCCCACATTTCTGTCTGACGGAGGTTGGCTATTCTGGAGTGACACTTAGGTTGCTCATTTTCCTGGTTGTTTAATTAAAATCATGAGCCCTACATAGTAAAAGGAAATTTTCTCAGTGAACTTTCTTTTTCGTGTGCTTTAAGGGTACTTTTATGCGGGGAAGCAATGAATTTTAAAGATGGGTACAGAGGAAGGGAAGGGATTTGATCGGCACCCTGTGCTTTAAGGGGTGAGCTAGAATAAGTCAGGATAGGGAGGAGTGAGAGAAGCTAAAATGGACCCTGCCACCATAGGGGGCAACTTGTACAAGTTGCATGTGCTGTCAAGTGTGTACTGTGTAGAATCCCCTTTCCCTTTGGTGAAACTTTTGTTAATACCTGCAGCGTATGGACATGGACCGGCGGAGGGAGGACGCCCGGAACCCGAAGCGCAAGCCTCGTTTAATGGAGGAAGATGAGCTGCCCTCCTGGATTATTAAAGATGACGCGGAAGTTGAAAGGCTTACCTGTGAAGAAGAGGAGGAGAAAATATTTGGTAGGGGGTCTCGCCAGCGCCGGGATGTGGACTACAGTGATGCCCTCACAGAAAAGCAGTGGCTGAGGGTAGGTGTGGCTTTCTTTATTGTTGCTAGGCAGAGTGTGCTTGTTGGTTTGGCGAGGTCAGGGGTCTCCAGCTGGAATTCATTGGAGAAGAAAGGTTGCCAGTAAAAGGGGAAGGGGTCTTGAATGTCAATAAAGTCCTTCTGCTGCTGCAGTAGAGTCATTTACATTTCCAGGCAGTGCCTTGAAATATAATGAAGACATTTTTTGCTAGAGCAGAATTGGTCATTGGAAGCACGGGATTATTAGGGCTCTGAGACCCACTAATGTTTTATGACCAAGTGCCTGGTCGTGCCTCATTCTCTTGGAGTTAGAATCAAGATGTGGAAGGGGACCTTAGAGATTGTTTTAATTGTTCCTCCTCATTTCATGGTCTTTAATCAGAGTTTTACTTTTCTAATGCCTAAAGAGATGATTCAGGGACAGTGGCATTTTCTAATTGGATGCTTTCCTAGACCCATAGAACATTAGAGCTGGAAGGTGCCTTTGGGTTGTCTTGGTTTTAAGAGAAAGTAGTTGAGGCCCAGAGAGGCTAAATAACTGCCTGGCATCACACAGCTGGCTAGAAATAAGAATCAGTGGGTGCTGATGCATTTGTGTGCTTGCTTTCAGCTTGGTCTGATTTGTCGGTCACACATACTGGGGCCTGAGACTCAGTGCAGAGATGCTTGGAAATGTTATCTGTAGACTGAAGTTTTGGTTTTTTCTCTTGCTCTGAAAAATGTTGATTTTGCATTTTGAATGGAGAATGAAATCTCTGAACATTCCTTGGGAAGCATGGAAATAGCAAATGCTTCTCAGAGCCACATGCATGAATGCCAAGTCATGTGAATCTTTCATTTGAAGTTTGAACCCTACTTCCTGTTAGTGGGCGCAGGATTACTACCTTAGATAGAGCAATCTGGGACATGAGTTCCAGGCGGGGCAAGTAAACTCATGCTGGAAATAGTAAGCACAGTTGGGTGAAAACCAAATAAAATAGAAATTGTTGTCATGAGTTGTTCTTTCTGTTGAAAAGGAATATGATTCCTAAGCTTTGTAAATAATGGATATCAGGACCCAGGTCTTGGGTAGGTAGGTGGGAAGAAAACCGATTTAAGTATTTTGAGATCAGATATCAAAGGCAAACAGGTCTTGGCACCACCTGAGGTGTGATTTACTCAGTATGTGTATGAAGAGAGAGGCTTGACCTAAATTTCGAAAAGTCCATGCTATTCTGCTAAGAAAGACATTGCTCATACTTATGGTTGAACAATGGCATTTGAAATGTAACTTGTGTGTGATTGTTTGTCAAATCCAAATATTTCCATGGTCTCAGAATAATACAGTTTCACAAATTCCTTTTGTGTCATCACTTGAAGTTGTGTTTGTATAGTTAAGATTCATTCTTTAATTTGAAGAATGTTTGTTTAAATTTCATTTCTGGGCTTGAGAATACTCTACTCCCTTTCTCTTTTGTTTAAGCAATAAATTAAGTGCCTGGATTATTACAAGAGATGAGACCCACAATGTGGACCAACATTTTACAATCAATCTTTATGTATGTATAATCTCCAGATACTGCAAGCATAATAACCTTGTTCATTGAACAAGGATGTAGCTGAACTTACCATTTTTTTAAATAATCATTGAGAAGTGCTCTTAAGAAAAATAACACAATTCTTAGGAAGTTTTCAAGTTTAGGATACCACATTTTTTCTTTTTCATTCATTTATATCACTAATGATTAACACGGCACCTCAAAGAGAGACTCTCTACTAGATATTCAAAGGATGTTTGTGAGAATGAAGTTATATAACCTTACAAGAAAGCAGAAAGTTACTAGTATACTAGCACTGTTAGGATAACATATCTTTTTTAGTGTATCTAGTAGACTGACTTTTATCTATAATGATGTCTGTAATTTTCATATGAAGTTGTCTTACAAGATGGATACCAAGTCACCCAAGAAGGAAGAAACTGTTCTCAGTAGGGCTTTATTGTAACAGATCTCTTTGTAATCTAATCTTTTGAAAACTGTATGTCCATATTTGGTATGAGCTGGTGACTTACCATTACCAGAACATGCAATGAATGCAGAATGCTCCATGGCCTAAGCATTCAAAAGAGATGCTCCCGGCCGTTTGCTTTCTTGTTCACCAGCAGCCGTCCTGTTTAATACCAGCCATTTAATCCTTTTTGATAGTAAAATTATATTCAAGGGTTCTCACGGGCCTGGATGTGAAGAGATGTTCTCTATTGACTTCTGATTGAACACATTGAGTAAACCCAGCCAACACAGCCTTGAAAGGGGATTTGGCAAGGATCGTTGTGTAAGAAATGCTGTAACAGGGCTAAAATAATTCTTTTTTCTCCTGGCAGTGTTTTACAAAGCCTGCTTGGCAGAGGCATCGCTGATAGATAGAATCCCAGAGTTAGAAGGCAGCTGAACGGAGCAGCTAACCCATCCTGTGCTTAAATCACATTCTCTGCAATATCCATGCCAAGAAGCTGGCCGTCCCCAAGGGAAACATAAATCCCTTTTTGTCTGCGTGGCCCTTCCAGTTTATGGTCGGCCCTGGTCAGTCCTTCCTCCTTTTGAATAGAGTCCTCTTTCCCCATAGCTGCTCCTCACTGGCCTTGAGTCTGTTCCCTGGGATTAACAGAACAATATCGTATCCTGTCTTGAGCATCCCATCCCACTGGACAGTGTTTGAGGATGGAAGTTCAGTCTGGCATGAAATTCTTTACCCTCCTCTTTCTTTTGAGCTCTTCATCCTTCAAAGCCCAACTCAATGGCCACCACTTCTGTGATGCCTTCACAAATAATTCCTAATGGCACTCCGCTGTGCCCACATGTTTCTTGGCTTGTGCATGGGTCACAACTCAAATTCAATTTCCCAGTTTTCTTGGTAGCTGCTGATGCGCCTGCTCTCCTGACCAGCTGGTAAGCCGACCCACAGCTTGGTAGGATTTAGGGCTTCCATGTGCAAATATTAAGTGCCCACTGATTGCCAAGTTGAAATCACACCAGTCGGCGTGTCAGAGCAGAGCTGAGGCTAATGTTCACTGCTGCACCAGATAGACCTAAACGCGAACTATTCATGGGCCTCTCCAAAAAAAAAAATGAATAGGATTTTATTTCTCACGTAAAAACCCAGGAGGGAATTTCTGGCCAGTGGGGGCAGCTGTTCTTCATGTAGCCATGCAGAGATCCAGGTGGCTGGCACCTCTGCCAGCTTGATTTTCTCCCTCCCCGGGGGTCCGAAAGCAGCGTGGAGTCGTGGCTGTGGATTCTAACGGGCCAGGCCTGAATGTCCACATCTCCCCTGTCTTCATATTCTATTGGCTAGACCGTGGCGATGTGGCCTCACCAGCTAGAAGGGAGGCTGAGAAATGTGGTCTGGCTGTGGGCCCAGGAAAATAAGATTTCATGACTAACTAGCAGTCTCTGCCTCAGAATACTTAAGTTAAATTTAAGTGATATGGCCACCTTTAGGGGAAAATTTTATTATGGGCTCATCAAAAACAGGTTATATTTTATAATCATAGTATGCTAAAAATTCCCACAGTGTCCCTTAGCCTGCCTGATTAGTTGGAAGATCCGTACTGGTAATGTCGCTTTAAATGAGGAAGATCACAATTTCAAGCATGGTTCAGTTTTTAAAAGAAAGGATTTTTAAGGGTTGTTCTGAAATCCCTGTTTCCATTGAGGAATCTTGAATTTGTGTGGTGTTAGCCAGTCTCAAGTAAATTTCATCTTTGGGGGTATTCAGTTCAACATTCATGTGCCTCATGGGCCATTTCTTCTCCTGAAGACTCCTTCCCATGTGGGCATCTGGGTAAAGGCAGAAGCTGGGGTTTCATCATCGGCATTGACAGTGGACACCCTGGTTCTCCTGCTATCCTGTGGGTCTCCCCTGGGCACAGCACAGGACTTCTGGTGTGTCCTGTACCTGAAAGTCTTGACCCCATTTCATCTTTGGAGACTTGACATGAGCTGTTCAGTCTGGGGCCCTGGCCACAGTCTCCAGTTGCGGCGTCTTCTACTCTCCGAGGCCTCAGGCGGCTCCCTGGCCTCTCTGCTCTCATGGTGCTCTTGGCTCTTGTGCACCATTTGGGTATCTGCAAACTCTTGGCTGCTTTCTTCACATTGTGCTGGAATGTGCAGGACCTTCTAAACAATTACTAAGTTACCAACAGGGAATTTTCTAGCCTGAACTTCTAGAATCTGGTGATTGGGTAGGTTAGAGAGCTCTTAAAAACAAGAAATACAAAAATGTCATACTTTCACAAAGGCTGGAAAAATATGTGACCATTGAACACACAGTGAGGGGCCTCCCTGGGCCTTGGGAAAGCTTGTAAAGTGAGGGTCCCGGAGCTCATGCTTCATTAGCTTCATGCTAAGTCTACCCCTGAGCATTTTTAGGGCCTCATTCCTCTTGCTTCCTCCACCCCCCGCCCAACACACCTGGTTTGGGTCCTGAAGGTCAAATATTCCATTTCAACCCCGACTCAGAGTACTAGAGGTGAATCCTGGCCCCAACTACAGGTTACCACAGACTCTGCAAGGTAAAAAGCTTGGTCCCCAACAAGGTTGTGCTAACTTCAAATGCCACTGCACCCTGGGCAGGAGGGGGCAGGTCACCTGCGTTTCTTATTGACTGGCTGTAAACCCAGGAGTTCTCACGACCCCCTCAGGTTTAGTCATTTGCTATAATGATTCATAGAACCCAGGAAATTGCTACTTGTGATTAGAGTTTTATTATGAAGGAGGCAAATGAGGAGGCCCTGCCAAAGGAAGAGACAGAGAGGGCAAGATCTAGGGCAAGAGAGAGTTTCCCTGATGTCTCCTCATACAATCAGGTTGAATTCCCGCCTTGTACTCACTGTGCTCACCAACAGGAAGTGCCAGGAAGCTTCAGTGTCCTTAGTTTTTCTTGGTAATTCATTACTTGGGTTTGATTGACCAAATCATTGGTGTGTGACTGAACTCAATCTTCAGCCTCTCCCCACCCCCCTTCACCACCATCTTCCCTGGAGGTTGGGCTGGCTCAATGTCCCAAACCTCTAATCATCTGGTGGATCTTCTGGGGACCATCTCCTACCATGAAGCTATCTAGGAGCCCACCTGGAGTCCATCATTAACATACCAAAGACGGGTATCACTCAGGAAACACCAAAGGTTATAGAAACTCCCTTCCAGGAACCTAGGACTGAGGCCAAACACATTCTGGTGGCAGTATTCTCAGGTCTGACCTCTTACCCCTTACCTCTCTTGACACCCTTTCTCTCCAGGGAGAACTAACTGCTCTCTGCCCTGCCTACCTGTCATAGGGCAGCTTCCCACACACCCTTGGCCATAGTGCTCCTTAGTGTTCTGTGCTGAGGCTTCTGATGCAGTTTTGGAGGACCGGCTTGTACCAAGCTTTGCTCCCGATTGCAGAGTCTTTAGAATTGAGGAAACGCCTTCCTCTCTATGGTCAAAGCCTGATTTCTGCTACTGTCAGCTGGTCAACTCACAGAGCCTGTTTGGGAAGTCAATGGTATTATTTGTCTTCTTTGCCTTTGCAGACTAACTTTATCCTGATTGGTGGGGCAGCTGCTCTTCATGTAGCCATTCAGAGGTCCACGCTACTGGCACTTCTGCCAGCTTGGCTTTCTCCATCCCCATGGGTTGGAAGTGGGAAAGCAGCCCCTCCTCAGGGCAGTGGCTCTCTCCTCTGAACAGGGAATGCCCCATGTAGAAAGTGCAGAAGAGAATATGAATGTAGTTTAAGAAGACATGCTACCATTTTACAGCTTTCCCATGCTGTACCCATATCATATCATGAATTGTATACATAATTGTGTACTTTTGCACACACAATCATTTGCACATGTTGATAATTTCTTGGAAAAGTTATCTTTGCTTCTTTACATGTGAGAGCAGGCTTTCCATCAACTGAAATAGGCTGAGATGTCCAATGACTCCAGTGGTCTGAGATCAGGTTTTTTCATTTTAACTTCAGCCACGTGTGCACTGGTGGGACATTTCCAGGATTGTAGTTGTTATTGAGTCAAGGGCTCCATAAAATTGGGGTGACTGCACAGCTAAAGAGTGGGCTGAAGAATTCTGGAATGCCTGGTTTTTCTATTCTTCCTGTTCGTTTGATCCTTGTGCCAACTTCAGAAAAACTTCCCTTCCTTAAAACATTTAGTGACATCCCAGAATTTATTTAATTGCCGAGTGAGTGATTTGTGCCCTACAGCACTTGAAGATAATTGGAAAGCAATCTAAATTATGTGCTCTGTATAATATTTAATTGCCAGGCTGATGGAGGGAATGAATGCTGGAGAGCATGCTTTTGTTTCACAATGAATCTGAAGTCTTGAAGCTGTAATTTGGAAAGGTCCTATTTATTTGCTGATGTCTCTCTGTGTGGTCCTTTACTGTATGAGGATACTTCTATACTCTCTGAACTCCTGGTGAAGGAAGATACCTCGGTGTTTGCCCTGTACATTTTGCCCCCAAATCAAGTTATGTAAATGATGATGATAAGACTTACTCGGATTTTTAAGTCTGACAATAGATATAGCCAGTTTTTTGACAAGTCATATGTTTTTGAGGACCTTGAGGAAAGAAAACCCAGAATATGCTCTTTTGAATTGACCGGTGTCACCTCATAAGAAATTGAGCTTCCAACAATTTCTGTGCCTGAATGGGGTTCAATAATCATTTCTACTGACCACTCGGGGATTTGAGGGGTTTCTCCTTTCCCGAGCTCGAAGTAGAGAAAGCAGATTAAAAGAATCTTAAATAAAAAATAGTAGAGGTTGCTCAATAAAATGAAATCTCAATGGAACTGACTTGTGTCTCTTAAAAAGCCACATAACACCAGGTACACATATAGGATAAGCTTTGGTTGGCTTTTCCATCACAAATATCTCGTGCTAACCTCTACGTAGGGAAAACACAGAAAAATCCACAGCAAGTTGGACAGAAAGAACTGGAAAAGGTAGGAAGAAAGTTTAAAGACACTGGTATCTCAAAATATTTTATGTTCTTTTGAAGTACAGTGAGAAATAACAAAATATGTTTCCTCACATTTATGAAGAGGATTTTTCTTTCTCTAGGAATCTTTAAAATAGGATGATGTGTCCTGTTTGGGTAGATTAATATGATCCAATTTTAAATCTGAGACAGAGGCTGGGATCTCCTACTGTAAACACAGATGAAACCATCAGTGGTTCTGTGAGATTTTCTCCTGTCTGATACTGCCAAGATTTTTCTGGATTCTTTTTGTAAAGCTTAGTGGACCTAATGCCTTCATTACTGCTTCTCTTTTATCACTTTAAATAATCTTTCTTTATATTATAAGATACAAAAATGTGGGCTTTCTATCTTTTATCAAATTGCATTTTTAGCTTTTAAAATTGGATCATTAGATTTACTGGGGCAAAACTTCCAGCAAGCTGCATTTCCGTTTTTATACACAAGGGAGAGCTAAGGGCCTAGAAAATAGATATGGGTTTTGCCAAATTCCAGGTTCTTTAGCCTTTAGGAAGTACTGAGCTAATTAATGGAGGTAAGAGTTGTGAATTGTTTGGTGAAATATTTGACAGTTATAAGAGGATTTGAATAACGTTCTGTAATTTTAATTTTATACTTAAATCCATTGGCCAGATAGATTGCTTTCACAGAGAGTGGATCTTTTGTCATCATGCAGTAGGGTAAATCCAATCAAAGAAATAGTTCTCAGAGGGCCAACTAAAATAAATATTAAAGTTTGAGGAGCAAGAGAGTGCTTTTTAAAACTGTTGCGTGGAATTTCTGGTCTCAACTTTTCCCCTTTGAAATTGCTTAAAGCTCTAAAATCAAACTCAATCGTTTAAAGTAATCTTGGGAAATTGATTTACAGTATTAATGAACCCAAATGAGTTTACATTATCTTTACGTCTTACAAACTACTGCAGAGAAATAATTGGTTTATATCTGCTTTTTTGAATAAAGATTGGTTTTTGTGATGCACTTATCTGCATTTTTTAATCAATAAAGTTCTGCGAAGAAAATCTTTTTAAAAGAAATTTTTTTGACAAATAAAATTTACATATATTTAAGGTGCCCAATGTGATGTTTTGATATAGGTATATTGTGAAATGACTTCATCGTATGGGGGAGGAGGGAAGTTACAATTAGGAAGTTAGCACAGATCAGGGAGCCTTAGCCTCACTGAGTCTAGGGAGTGTCAGAACTGAACTTTGCTCCTTATCTAAGTAGGGAATTCAGGAAGGTTGATGGGAGAGGAAACCTTGGAAATGGATGAACCAGATTTCAAAACCCAGCTCCAGCTAATTAGCTCTGTGACCCTGAGTGCCTAGTGTAACCTCTCCTAGCCTCATTGTAAATAGCATTTAATAGCATGTTCTTCATAGTTTCCTGAGATTTCAATGTGGGTATCATAGAACCTGGCATAGTAATCCAAAAATATTGAAATCATTCAGAAAAAGGTATTAAATTATTCCAGAGAAAACCTAATAGGGCATAGGAAAAGAAGAAAAAAATATTCTTCTTGTGTGTCTTGAAGACAAGGTTTGGGGTAGCAGAAGAATATAAGGGATGGATAAAAAGACCCCTATCCACACCCATTCATGGAATTAAGGAGGAGGATGTGTTTACTTGCTGAGTACTTTATGGACTTACCAGCCGACTTTCTCACCTCCAGCCCACAGCCTAGACTCAGCTATCATGTATCTTGACACTAGTTCTCTATTTAACCTCCCTCACCTGCAGGACAGCACTGGGGCTTCCAGCCAGGAACCTGGAATGTGAGGCCCTGCCCTGCAGCCAGCCAAGTGCAGCAGGTCCGCCAGTAATATCCCTTTGTTCCATGCAGTTTCTTAATAACATCTCTCAGCAAAGAACTACCCCTGTCCTGGCCAGCATCAATGTTGGTGTGAAATTCCACACCTCCCCTGTCTGTGTGGATTTCTCCGTTTACTCCAGTTCCCTCCCACACCCCAGAGATGTGCACCTTAGCTTCCCTGGTGTGTCTCCGTTGTCAGCCCTAGCAAGGGTGGATGCCCCCCCCCCATGGAAGGGCATCCCGTCCAGGTGTTGGTTTCCACTTGGCATCCTGAGCTGCTGGGATGGGCTCCAGGCACCCCCTTCCCTGAACTGGAATGAGTAGGGTCAAAAATGGATGAATGCAAATAATTGTTTAATATTGGAAGTGTTGTGGTCTTTATAGAAGGTTGGTGATATTTTTGTGATGTGTAATACTTCTTCGGGAGTAACTCTTGTTTCCACTGACTTAGAGTAAATTCATACAAAAGTGCTTTTACTATTACTTTTTACTGTGTTTTTAATAATGATCATCCCTACTTTATCAGTGGTCCATTCACAAAGGCTGCTGCAAAGCAAATTCAATCCGACACCCATGAATTGAGCATCAAGTAGGTTGATCTGCACTGTTTGGACGGGGGAGAGCAGTGTTAATTGTAAAGTTTCTTGTTCCTTACAGGCGTGGCTTATTAGTGCAATTAAGAGCTAGAGTTGAGAGATGCTATTAGAGATAATATTGCACTCTTAGCCACCTTCAAGAGCTTGTCAAGAGCAGGTCTCCAAATGTACACAGATGGGAATTAATAGAGATTAAAATAGATTGTGAGATGCTCTAACTTGTTAGGGTTTTAACTATTCAGGAAATCAGTGGAGTTTAAACATGTATCTTACTTCGTGCTTGGATTTTAGTGTTGTGTCTCCAGGAACTTTATTAACAATTTTCCCTTCCCCCATCCTCAGACTCTCAGAGGTAGGAAGGGCAGCGAGCATGGTGTCCACATGTCGGGGTTCATCTCCATTCTGTTCTCTAACAGTCACACCCGTGTACCTGAGCTGTCCAGCGCAGCTGATCTGTTCACCTTTGATGAAAGGAAAAGAAATGTGGGGGATTTAAGTGCCAAAATAATGAGCTGAGCAGGTGACAATTGCAGATGACTAGTGTTTCAGAAAATAACTTTCCTTCTTACGAAATCAGTTCAGTGGCTACCCAGAGAGGTCAGAAGGTGCTTTCCAAAAGAACTATCAGCTCTAATCACCTGTTCCCCACATCCCCACTCCTTATTCCCTACAGAAGACCCTCCAGTGATCTCCCAACGGAAGTAAAATGCAATCCAGACACTTAAGCTTGGCCTATGAGGCCATAACCATCTCTGCTTCCACTGGCAATCAAATCCCATCTCCCCTCGCTCTTTGAGCAGCTGCCCTACTAGGCTGGCTTTCTCGTCCTCTGAACTTCCAGCAAGGCTCCTTCACTAGTGGTTGCATGCCCCGTTCCTTGTCCTAATGGTCTCCCCCAGAGAGACTCCCCTGACCACCCTAGGTGCATTAGACAGGCCCTGCCATGAACTGTTTTATAACTGTTGATTTTCTTCTTGGTCCTTGCTAACTTCTAAAGGTTATCTCATTGGCTCCTTATGCTAACATTAAGCTCCAAGAAAGCCAGGGCCTCAACTACCTCGTCCACTACTGTCTGCCAGCACTGGGGAGGCCCCTCAGTAAATGTTTGTGAATAGGGCCTCCCCGGTGGCGCAGCGGTTAAGCGCTGCGCTGTGGAGCTGTCGGCAGCGGCGACGCGAGTTCGACCCCCGGCCGGGGAGAGTCCCACATGGCACGCGGACCTCTCCTGCCTCGCCCGCTGCTCCCCTCAGGAGTGTATTTCTGATCTTCCAGTTCTGCTCCCCACTCTGTCTCTGGTGAACCCTCTCGCCGCCCCACGCCTCTGGCCGGTATCCCAACTTGTATGTATAAATAAAAAAATAAATCTTTAAAAAAAAAAAAAATGTTTGTGAATAGTGAGCATATTAGCTAGAAATGAGGGTTGGGAAAGGAGGTTTGGTTGCAGTCCATGTCCTTTTGGCAAAGTCAGTAGAATCATGTGCTATTTTTTTATTTTTTATTTTTTTTAAAGTAATGGGTCAAGGTAGAAATTGTTGACATTCTTTCCATTGGAGTCCAGTGAGCTGTGTCTTCATGTAAAGATTTCTTTTAAAAAATTCTGAAGGCATGTGGTTTTGACATAAGTGCTCTTGAACTTTTCAAGACTATGAAGGCTCTGTGCTAATTTCAGAACACATTGATGAAGATTACTTAAATATGTAGAAAAAAAGTACAACCATCATTTCAACCCAGCTATTCCTTGGAAATTCTTATTGGTTTTACAACAGCTGTCTTCTCATGCAGCCCCTTATTTTCTTTATCAGCAAAAACTCAGTTGAGACATCTAATTGAACTCAAAACTAAAAGACAATAACAAACCACTAAGTTAATTGGCTTTTCACGTCTAGTTTTAGACGAGGATGACCCCAACGGACAATGTTGATTTTAAGTATAATGGTATAGCCTTTTTAGATGACTTCCTTTCTTACTTTCTTTACAGAATGTTGAATTGTCAGAATAATGAAAAATTGTGAATGGACCCATGAAACTTTGCTTTAGGCAAAGCTTGATTCTTGTTCTGCTGTTCCCACTGAAATCCAGTATTGAAGGTTGCTATGCTCATAATCCATTGTAGAAAGCATGTTCCTGAAGCATGATGCTGTTTTTCAAAATTTTGTTTCCTTGGGCCTTGTAAGTTATTTCTCAAGATTATTTAACTTGAATCCGTGAAACTTCAGTTTTCACAAGGCTGTGGTTCTGTTCTTTTCCACCATTGGCTCTGGTTCCAGAACTGTCATTCTTTTGCTATGTGACATCTTGGATAACGCACTGCACCTTCCCAGGCTTCAGTTTCATGTCCATACTTTGGAGTCAAGAATTGAGAGGTGGGGGTCAGAAAGAGATCGCTCCTGGAGCCTTGTCCTTCTTTGACTTTGCCTTTGGTGACTGAAAGAAGAATTATGTGTGTTTCCCTTCTTCAAGCTCCAACTCTGATATTCAAATCTGAGGAAGTGAAACGTAGACCTGCGGGTGACTTTCCCCTTGTTCCTAGTGAGGCTTCCTCTCAAAATAAAGGTTTGAGACAGAGTTCTCCAGCACCTCAGTAGACTCAGAACCTGACACAGGATATAGAACTTTCAGTACCTAAGTGTTGTTTGTAGCGTTTGGAGAGTTGCGATGAATCCCTTGTGCTGATAGGACATGATGGATAATGTGGTGGAGCTGGTGAAAGTGTTGCAGAAAAAGGAGGTCCTGAACAAACTCAACAAACAGGTTTTATGGGTCCCACCCCCACCCCAAACCAGAGATCCAAGACACCAAGGACTACAAATCCCATAATATCATCATCACCGAAGGGAGGATTGCTGGAAACTGACAGTGGAGTTAAGCAGCCAGGCTAGGTATATAACCAGACATGTGGGCCTTGGAGGGGCTTGGTTTTTCGCCGGCTTTCAGTGTGCTGTTGGGGTCCCAGCTCAGCGGAACTGGTAGGACACATTCACCAATTTATCTCTCCCTCTTTCTTCCTAAGTTATTACTTTCTTTATTTTACCCTTTTTGTAAATAAACCCTTTATTAACCTTTTTTGTGTGTGCCTGCTAGTTGAGTCTCATTCTAAGTCCCTTTTAAGCGTGCAGTTGAGGACCCACACTCAGGCCAGCCCGTTGCACATTGGGATTGCCCTGTAACAAAAGGGGTGCCCACCTGCCACAGGGGGGCTATTTTCCCTGCACAAGGTAATAGGGAGCTTCAGCAATTCAGCAGAGAGACCAATATTAGGAATTTTCTAGCAATCTGTGATCAAAAAGAATCTGCCTGCCCTGTCTTTTGTTTATTCTTTGCACACTGCTTAGCTGTGTACATAACAGCTGCTAAATGGATCCATTTTGTTCATTGAAACATATCAAACCTCCCCTCACTCACCCCCAGTTATCAGCGAATCTGTTTGCATTCACTTAACTTTTTAAAAAATCACTATGCTAATATTACGTGATTTTATTGAAGACATGGGGAGTCTGTGGAGTCCACACACTATAGTATGAACATTCCAGAAGAATCCCTAACATCAACATTTGTTCTAAAAGAAAATTAGTAAACCTGGTTGGGGGTTATTTGCCACCATTTTATCTGGCTACACCAATCTTAGTGTATCTTTTTCTTAGTTGTATCTTTCTTAGTTGTATCTTTCTGCATTTTTATAATCAGCACCCAAAACACCTAGAGCTTCAATTTTTGCTTTTCAGAGATTTTTGTTTAACAAAGATTAATATAACATTTCTTTGGAGGAGCCATACCATACAATACATAATGAAATATAGAGAAGAGGGTAGGAAAGAAAATAGTCACCTGTAATTTCATTGACCTTCATGTATTCAGGTGGCAGAAGGAGCCCTCCCTTCTCTGTACCAGACAGTGAGAGGCTGGGTTTAACACATCACTTTTTTTTAAAAAATTCACAAATTCATTCATAAAAATGATTTGTACAAACATTATTCACAGGTTCTGGGATTTTTAAATACCATTATGATACCATAATGATACCATTATGTTCAGAATTATTTTTAACCTGTTATGAGGCTCAGCTCTTTTGTAGCAGTTTCAGTAAATCCCAGCCATGATGCCCATCAAGCCCCAGCCCATCATTAGTAATATTTGCTTGTCTTTCCATTCCATTATAAGAACACCCTGTTTTTCTGGGCTCCCGTGCCAAAGGATGACTTTTGGGGCCATTAAGGGATACATGGGGGCATGCCTTTCCACACAGGAATAGCAATTTTTGCTGCTTCTCTGTAAACAGGGCTTTTATGTCTCTGCGTTACACAGGTTGTTTTCCCTAGTCTTTAAAGATGCCTTTTCACCTCTCTCATGTCACAGTTGGTACCTTTGTGCTACCATAAAGCTGGCACCCTTCACGACATTCCCCTCCACAGGATTGAATTCTTCATCCAAATTCATTCCCATGGAATTTTTAGGGCTTTCCTTGAGCCAAACCAGACCCTTTGTCTCAGTTCCTGGACTGTACCCTCCCTTCTCTGTACCAGACAGTGAGAGGCTGGGTTTAACACATCACTTTTTTTTTTAAAAATTCACAAATTCATTCATAAAAATGATTTGTACAAACATTATTCACAGGTTCTGGGATTTTTAAAGGACTCTGAAGTTCTTTGA
This sequence comes from Scalopus aquaticus, assembly GCA_004024925.1. Lineage (NCBI taxonomy): Eukaryota > Metazoa > Chordata > Mammalia > Eulipotyphla > Talpidae > Scalopus > Scalopus aquaticus. Next base: position 85,570 of record PVIJ01002845.1, on the reverse strand, counting down.
GTAGTTCGCTAAAAATACTAAGATTCATTTCTACCAACCATAGTTCCTCACATAGCAGGTTCTTTAATTTTCTGGAGTCCAGCTTTTTGGAGACTGGCAGGAAATGATGTAATCCCTTTAAAGACTTGGGAAAGGAATTAGTTCTCCCATTTTACAGATGAGAAACTAGGACTCATACCCATGGCACGTGGATTTTGGATTTAGCATTTAGTTCAGGACAGTTTTTTTGTGTAATGAATGCTGAGTTTATTTGTCTTTATTTTGAAAATACGCACCCATGTAAGTCTGCAGGACCATGGGGGTTGGTGAAAGACACAGAGATTTACAGCTCCTTTGCCCCCTGAACCGACCTTCACCTGGCTTGTGATTTCCGGCTGCACCTTTAAAAGGCGCAGGAACTCGGGTCTGATCCGCACCAGGTGAGCCTCTTGATAAGCGCAGCAGGCCCCCTGCTAGAGAGTTGAAGCCCGCCTCCTAGGTGGGTGGCAGCGCCTGGAGGGGACTCTGCTGTGGACGTCCTTCTGCGGAGCACGGGCCCTCAGCGGCTGTCTAGGACTGCAGGTCAGTTTCTGTCCCCTTCCTCTTTGCATGGTTCCCAGGGGGGCTACCCTCTTGCCCTCCTTATCTCGTTCAATCGAGTTGCAAACAAGGCACCATCTTTGAGCTAATGGGCGTTCATCTTCCTCGTTCCTCCATGTTAGATGGGTCCATTTGGCCAGAAGCATTGACTGTTTTCAAGCATTTACCTCTCAAAACTGGAGCAGGACAAAAGGTTGTATAATTACCAGTTTAAAGAAAAGCGTTTTTAAGAGGTAGGCTGGACCGGGACAAATGAAAGATGAAAATCTTCATCTTGTCTCATTTATCTGATTTCTTTTCATTCCCTCTCTGATTATGTATCTTTCCCTTGACCAATATCATTTAAGTCAGACTTTAGAATGTGCTTCCGTGGTAAATACTGTCATTCTGAGAAAGCAGAGGAGTAAACAATAAAGACTTAATTTTATTTCAACAAGTTTTTGGGTCCCACTGATGAGCAAGGCATCAATCTTAAATGCCTTTAGAGGCTATTTTAATTTTGGAAGAGATTTTAGAATGATAGGAGATTCAGACATACTTTAAAGCAAACCAAGAAAATGCATATGAACTACCTGTATTCCGTCATGGAAGTACAGGAGGGTGGCTTAGGTATGACATTTTAAAAGTGGCACTTTAGCCAATTTCTTACAAAATGAGCATGTTCAGGGTCAGAAAGGGGGATCAGGAAGGGAAACATTTCAGGCTAAGGGAACCCCAGAGGTATGGGAAAATGTGACTCATTCTTACTGTGGCCCTGAGAGTTGGAAGCATGGCGGTTTTTCTAGGGGTAGGAGTGGAGGAAAAGAAAACAAGGGTGGGGCCACACTCTGGAGGCTTTGCCTGAGAAAGAATCTGGGCTTTATTCTATTCTGAAGAAAGAATGTAGAGGCTGAACATTTTTAAGATAAGGGAATGAATGATGTGGCCCTCCTTTTAAACAGATGCTAGGCATTTGCATTGTAAAGTGTGAATTAAAAGGGCTGGGCAAGCCATAAGGGAGGCCCTTTACTTGACCCTGTGAAAGAGGAGACCTAAGAGCAAGGACAGAGGGGAAAGCTTGTTTATGAGGCAAAGATGTTTATGAGCTATTTTACCTCTGTAACTGACAGCACTGTGGTGTGTAATAAGGGGAAGTGGTGATTCTAAAGGATTCAAACCAGCATGACTGGGGAAATGATCCTACCCTTAGAAGAGAAGACTCTGGAACCCATTTGGTTGGGAGAAAAGCGATGAATTTGATGTAGGTTGTTTGTTAGACTGGAAAGGCCAATTGGTAACTCCTGAGAGAAATCCAGGTAACAGAAAAAACCTGGAGCCATATTCATTGCAGTCACATTCTCAACCTTGGTCAATTTAGATATCTGTGGAAGATTTTACATCCAGAATGGGGGATCAGACTGCGTCCAGGCGCCAAGAAGTGGCAGCTTGGGGCTGCTGGGAAAGCACTCCCACCCAGAGGGTTGTGAGTCTGTCCAGGCTGCTTAGTAGTATGAAGTCCATGAGGGAGCTCCCTCCGGAGGCAAGGCAAGGCGAGGCGGGGCTGGCCGCCTTCCGCAGCTGGTGGTGTCTTCCTAGGAGGGCGGTTTTAAAGTTCTCTAGCAGTGTGTGCACCAAAGGTCATGAGGACACCTCACCTGTTGCTGATCCAGATATCAGCCTTCTGCGTGATGTCTGCTGTAAACTCAAAGGGTAACTGGCCGCATTTGATTGGTTGCATATTTACGACCGGTGAGAAGGAAAGAACCAAAGAAAGACTTGGGAAATCTGCGCTTAAAGGGAGAACAATGTGGCAAAAAAAGGTAGGAAAACCTAATCCTGCAGCATTATAGGAAAGACAGATTTTAAAATAAGGAGAAAGTAGATAAAATTGGTATTAGATGAAGCTAATAGGGCAATTGGGAAGCTCTGGACAACTTTTGAAAACTGAAGTGTTCTGGGTGCTAAGGAAGTTTATGGTGTGGCCAGGAAATACAGCCCTCAGGCAAGTGACTCCAGAGGTTGGCAGTGAGGGGATGATCGCTAGAGGGTGATGTAGGGAAGATGTAGAGCGTCTGATACTAGAGTTCATCATTTTGTACGTGAGGATTAACAGAAATACCTAGAAAAAATATACCTGCCTTCATTGCTTGTGTTCAGTAAAGAGCAGTTTTCCCCGGGAGCCCTGTCTAAAAGTTGAATTTGTCCTCAACTATATTTCTAGTGCCTAAAGCCCCGACCCTTATCCCGGTACTGTGCTGGGTACTGGGGGGGGGGGGGGGAGTGACAAAAATAAGACATGGTCTCTGTAAGAAAAATAATCAAAATGACCTGTAATAGCTGGGAAAGATTCTGAGGAGGGAGTGGGTGATTGATGATGGTGTAGCAGGCACAGGGTATGTTACAGGGCAGGGAGAGGGGCACTCCAGAACCCCCAAACCTGCCCCTTTTAATAAGTTCTGCCATTTTCCACATCAGGACAAAACATGTAAGACCTTTAGTGAAAAGAAACATTAATACAATTAGTGTAATAATATAGAAAAGACAAAGAATATAGTTTCTAAACTGAGCACCCAAAGTTACCCATCACCTCGTGAGTAAAAGTCCACCCAAATGGGATTGGCCCAAATTAAGGCCCGAAAGCCTGCCCTGAGTGTAATACATCTTTTGGCAGGGACCCATAGAAAAGGATCAGAAACAGACAAGTCTGTGAGAAAAAGAGCAAAATCAAAACCAAGATCAACGTTGCCATTGTCACCTCCTCACAGGTCTCACCCACATCTGTTTCAATCAGTCCAGGCATTAAAAGGGGGATAGTAAGAGGGTGGTCCTCGGAAAAGGGGCGTGTCCCAGGTTCCCTGCCCCACCCAAGGGAGGGTGGAGCTGAGGAGAGATAAGGAGATGTAGGAGAGAAAGAGGAGAAGGAAGGAAGCAGGATGGAGAGCCAAAAGAGGCCCAGGGAGCAGAGAGACATGTGAGGAAGCTGCACTGGCCTGGACTGATTGAGACAGATGTGGGTGAGAGACCCGTGGGAGGTTGACTATGGCAACGTTGATCTTAGTTTTGATTTTGCTCTTAAACTCCCAGGATTGTCTGTTTCTGACCCTTTTCTATGGTCCCTGCCGAAAGGTGTTTCAGACTCATGGCAGGCTTTCGGGCCTTGCTTTGGGCCAATCGCATTTGGGTGGATTTTTGCCCACGAGGTGATGGGTAACTTTTGGTGCTTAGTTTAGAAATTATAATCTTTATCTTTTCTGTATTACACACTAATTGTATTAAAGTTTCTTTTCACTAAGGTCTCATATGTTTTGTCTTGATGCGTGGCAGATGGCAGAACCTATTTAGAGTGGGCAGGTTTGGGGGTCTTGGGGTTTCCCTCTCTCTGTCCTGTCAGATTCTGGGGAAGATGGTCCAGGTGAAAAGAGTGAGCAATCACAAGGGGGGCATGAATGTGGCAGGCTGTGCCCTAAGGGCTGGTGTGTCTCTCTTACTCTCAAGCTGGTCACATCCCAGGGGACTATGGCAGAAGACAGACTGAGTAAGACCACTTCTTGGGATCTCTTGAGTTAGGCAGGGATAGATATATTGAGGATAACTTAGGAACTTCCCTAGGGAATCAACCTGATGTAAGAATATTTAAGCTTTGACCGATGAGATGTAGCCCATTACTATTCAGAAAAAAATTTAGGATGGAGCTTAATTTTTAATGTAGAAAATGACTGGAGAAAAAAAAACAAACAGTCTAGGTAATGTGACATTCCTTGTGAGCCCCGCTCTGGAAAGAAAGAAGCCTTCGTAGCCAAAATAATCAGAAACAGGTTGCTCGATGAAAATATCTAAGGTGAGGATATACACATCACTTCCGTGTAGATGAAAATTTTAGTTACAAACATAGTGCATGTTTGCCAGAGGTGGTTTTGCTGAGGTTGCCCGAGTCTGCTGACCAGAATACTGTACTTTGTTGCTTAAGTGACATACATTATGTATCGCTTAGGGTTCCGGTTTTGGTATTTTTAGAATAAGATTTTTTTAAAATTTCCTGTTTATTGAGGTATAAGTGCCAGAATTGAAGGTTGAGAGTGTGCATCTGGTGATTTGATAACCAATTTGATATCCATAGACATGATGAAAGGATTCCCCTCCCCCATCTAGGTAATAAGCGCATAGACCACCTGAGTCAGAATCCTGATACTAACAAAGCAGGCTGCATGCAGATTCTTCTTCAAATTACAAGTCTAGTCCTTGCCAAATTCAAGTGCTTTGTTCTGTTTTATTTTGAAGCATCTTGCCTTTTATGGAGTTTCCCATTGTATTCACTGTTAGTAGAAATCAGAATCCTATTTCTTTCACAATTGTTTCGCTTTGTGTGATAACTAATTGAACTATGTAGTTCCAATAACAGGCGGGAACCAGTGTCAGGATGTTTGGGAACACAACTAACTGTTGGTAAAGAGCCAGAGTCTTAGATGGAGGTCGATTGAAGGGGCCTTTTAACTTCCTTCAGGCTCGGTGACTGTCAGGTGTGTGCCCTGCCAAGCCCTTCCTAGCACTCTGCAGTTGAGGGGATGTTTGCTGTACCTGATGCCACTGTCACTTAGAGCCACCCTCTGTCTCCTGAAAATCAAATCGGCGTCCATTTTTTCGGTTTTTTTTTCCCTTATGTTCTATTTTCCAGGTAAATGGTAACAACTAACTTATATAGAAACCCTATTAAAGTTATGCCCTGAGATCTTGCAGGTGAGCCTTACACTTTTACATTTTGATATCTGCCCCATTTTGCAGCTGAGAAAAGGGATGCACAAGTAATACAAGAACTTGCACAGCCATGAATCTTGCAGGTGCTGGAACAAGGCTTCAAATGCAGACAGTCTGGCCTCAATATTCACAATATTCACCTTTGGGCCACAATGCTTTTCTATTACCTTTAAGATAATTTTTTTAAAGGTTCATTTATTTATGCATACAAGCTGGGGTGCAGACCAGAGGTGTGGGGCGGCAAGAGGATTCACCAGAGACAGAGTGGGGAGCAGAATAGGCAGATCAACTGAGGTACACTGCTGAGGGAAGCAGTGGGCTAGGCAGGAGAGGTCTGCTGCGCAATGCGGGAATCTTCCTGGCTGGGTATCGAATGGTGCTACAGTGGCTCCAGACAGCTTCATAGTACTGTGCTCAACCCGTTGCGCCACCAGGGAGGCCCTATTATCTTTAAGATAATTTTTTGTTCCCCACCCCCATCGCTTGTATCCCTTGTTCTTTTCCTCTCTCCCTCTTAATCTCAGAGCCCTCGGGGTGTTTACTGATGTCCACTGGTTTTTGAAAGTGTTTTCCATGATCAGATTGCTTGCTATGTCAATCTCCAGCATTTGTTTCTATTCTTACTTGCTTTACTATGCATCATTCTCTTAAACTTCTTTCATTTTATTGAAAATGGTTGAATTTCATCCTTTCTTATGGCTGCGTGTGATTCTCCATGGTGTGGAAGGGAGTGATCTAGAGCACATCTTCTTGATTCCATCATCCACAGATGGACATTTAAGCTGCTTCCACTATCCTAGCTGTTGTAAATCATGCTGCTATGAACACTGTGGAACATAGAACTTTTTTTGTTGATGGTTTTAGTCTGTGGATATATACCCATGAATGGGATTGCTAGGTCATACAGTATTTTCATTTCTAGTTTTTTAAGATAATTCCATATTGCTTTCCATAATGGCTACACCAGTTACATTCTGCCAACCCTGTAGTAGGGTTCCTTTTCCTCTTTATTCTCTTCAGCACTTGTTGGAGGTTTATTTATATGTGCCATTCTCAATGGGTATGAGATGATACATCAAATAATTTTATTCTGCATCTCTTATTAGAAGTGACAATAAACATTTTTTCATCTTTTGGCCCTCTGGATATCTTCTCTGGTGAGTTGTTGTCTGTTCATATCTGCTGTCCATTTATTGTTTGTTTATTGCTGAATTGTATGTTTTTTTTAATGTATTTTGGAAAGTAATCATTGATCAGTTATATATTATGTCAATATTCTCTCCTATGCAATAGAGTGTCTGTTTAATTGTTCTGTATTTCTTTGCCATATAGAAGATTTTTAATTTGAATTCTAATCCCAATTCTTTATTTCTGGTTTTGCCATAAGGGTTGAATCACCAAAATATCTTTATTGTTGATATCATGGAACATACTGCAAATGTTTTCTTACTTGTTTTATTATTGAAGTTCTTATACCTAAATCTTTAATCCATTTGGAGTTTATTTTTCCCAATACTATTTATTAAAGAGACTATCTTTTCCCCATTTTATGGTCATAACTGCTTTATCATAAGTTAGATACTGGTATGTACATGGATTTTGGTATGTACATGGATTTATTCCATGTTTCAGTTGTTCTGGTCTCCTGCCACCTGACTGTCCATTTTTGACTTCAGTCACAGATTCCCAGCAAAACTGCTAGTTGTGGTTTAGAATACCAGAGCTATGGGAGTCATGCAAAGCCAGAATAATTTTAACTATATTAGTAAAACCCTTGTCTGATTTTCCACTTTTGGTTTTGTGTGTATGTGGTTTAAAATTAGAGATTCATTTTAAAAGTTTACTGCATACAAGTTGCTTTGTGGCATATGAATAGCTCTTTGCTAAAGAGGGTTTAAAATTCTTTTGAAGTTTTATTTTTTTAAAGATGTATTTATTTATGCGTACAAGAGCTGGGATATAGGCCAGAGGTGTGGGGAGTGGAGAGAAGATTGACCCGAGACAGAGTAAGGAGCAGAACAGGCAGAAAACTGAAATATACTGCTAAGGGGAGCAGCGGGTGAGGCAGGAGAGGTCTGCTGTGCCATGTGGGAAGCTCCCTGGCCAGGGATTAAACTTGTGCTGCAGTGGCTGTGGACTGTTTCATAGTGCTGAGACTTAAACCCTTGCACCACCAGGGAGGCCCCTCTTTTGAATTTTTAGCTTTATTGATGTGCTATTAAATAAAGCAGAACAGTTGTACTTTAAATGACCTTATATATTCTTAGATGTACCATACAGACATAACTTGTTAATTCTAGACCTAAACTAATTGTACATTTCCAAGTTGGCTTCTCAACTTTAACTGGAAGCCATACACTCTGATGACACTAGTAGACATGTAGGTATGCTTACATGCATATATGGAGGTATGCATAAGTGTGTGTTTGTACATGTGCATGTGTCTGTAGAGCCTAATGAAATACTTGTTTGTTTGTGTAAATGGAATTGCAGCCTCTTCTTCACCGCCCCTCACCACCTCAGACCAGCTACTTTCTCCTTCACACAGTATATACTCTCTGTATACACCCTATTGTGCTCTGTTTACTTTTAATTTCTCATCATACATCTCTGACCTAGGTGCAACTTCCACACCAACTGAACATACTCTTTCATAGATTTCAAATTCCCAGGAGAAGTGAAATAACTTAGCCAGGTACTCTCACTTCTGTTTTTGCAGAGACTCTTGAGAACACCAGGTCCTGCACAAACCTAGAGACTAGCCACCCACCCTGAGAACATTAACTATTCCCATCTTTACCTGGTGAGACACAGGGCAGGGAAGAGTTGCATGAGGGGCACCAAACAACAATTGCTAGGCAGGGCAGTTTCCCTTCAATTACAAGATGACACAGAAGGTAGTGTGCCATCACTTCAAAGGGATGCTTTATGTAGTCCTAGCTTTGTACCATTGCAATATGTACACATTTCCACAATTTGATAGTTAAGCATCAGTTTCCCCCAGTAACAAATTTCAGTTGCCATAGTATTTGTTAGTGCTGCCCTATCAAAATATCACAGACCAGAGGGTTAGAAGTACAAGATCAAGGTGTTGGCAGGCTGTCTCTTCTGAAGTCTCTCCCCTGGCTTTCAGGTAGCTACCTTCTCCCTGTCTTCACATGGCCTTTCTTCTGTGTGTCTCATTTGTCCTGATACATTTACTCTGTGCTTATATGATAAGGATACCAATCTTATTGAATAAGACCCACGCTAAAAACCTCATTTTACCTTAATCATTTCTTTAAAGTCCCTATCCCCAAGTGCAGTTATATGTTGAGGTTCTGGAGAGTAGGACCTCAACATATGAATTTGGAGAAACAAAATCCAGCCCACAACACCATGGTATACTGAGTGATTGCACAGAGTCCAAGCTTTACTGCTAGCTCTTTACTTCACATATCACTGTGCAAATAATAGATGCACATTATGATCAGTGATCAGCCCTTTCAAAGTTTGTTGGATAGTCACTGAGCATCTGATATTCAATCCATGCACAGACAGCAAAGTGTGTACCTGTGGCAACTCCTTGTCTCCTAGTGATAAACAAACCCTCACAACACCTTACAAAGAATAGTAGAGTAGGGGCCTCCCTGGTGGTGCAGTAGGTTAAATCTCAGCACTATGAAGCTATCCAGAGCCACTGCAGCATGAGTTCGATCCCCGGCCAAGGAGCTTCCCAAATGGCGCAGCAGACCTCTCCTGTCTCGTCCGCTGCTCCCCTCAGCAGTGTATTTCAGTAGCTTCTCCTGTTCTGTTCCCCACTCTGTCTTTGGTGAATCTTCTCACCTCCCCCCCACATCTGGCCTACATCCCAGTTCTTGCATAAATAAAAATTAAAAAAAAAAAAACACGGGAAAAAACTCTATCAAGAGCTTAAGCAAAGAAAATGACCACAAAGGTGAGACTTTAGATCCTCAGCCAGAGGAACTGAGTGAGGAACTTATATAAATGAGGACAGTGGTTGTGAAGAAAGACATGGATGTCCCAGAGGAAAACAAAACAAAAACCTCTAGCTTTAAAGGAATCTGATACATTTTTTCAGCATCAAAAGGGCAAATGATAAAATATTGGAAGTTGATCCTTGGTGTTTTGCCAAGGCATAGAAAAGATGTTTGCTCTGTGTCATGGCTTTACTCTATGGGAAGAGAAAGATGGCAAGTGCTATGCAAACACTCTTGATAAGATTTTTTTTTTAATAATTTTTTAAAGATATACTTAAAATTTATATCCAGTGTTTCAAATTACTATGCTAGGTATGTATTATGCTTTTCATATTCCTATATGTGTATAATGAAAAATTTTTTAGTGTTTTTATTTTTTTATACTTAAAGATTTGTTTATTTATGCATACAAGAACTGGGGTGTAGGCCAGAAGTGTGGGGTGGTGAGAGGATTCACCAGAGACAGAGTAGGGAGCAGAACAGGCAGAGTGACTGAGTACACTGCTGAGGGCAAGCAGTGGGCAAAGGCAGGAGAGGTCTGCTGCACCATGTGGGAAGCTCCCTGGCCAGGTATCAAACTCATGCTGCAGTGGCTCTGGACAGCTTCATAGTGCTGCGACTTAACCCATTGCACCACCAGGGAGGCCCAGTTTTTAATGTTTTAATGTATATTTGTAAAGGTCATAATTTTTCTGTTGATACAGTTTCAATTTGCATGGCCATTTTTATGATCCTGCACTCCCGTGCAAGCAAGGACTCTGTGAGTGTGTGTGTTGCTGTAAGTCTCCCTAGGATGTGCTATGTTATGGTTTTACTTGCATCATTCACCTAAACCTAGCAGCTTAATTTAATCTTTTTCTGAAAGTTCAGAGTCGTCATTTGTGCTGTGAAGTAGAACAACAGCCTGGTTAAGGGGTTTATGCAGCCAAATGTCCCAGAGTTCACCTCCTGGCTCTGCAACTTTTATATGGTCTGGAATAAGATGTTTAATCATCTCTGTGCCTTAGTTTCCTCAGCTGTACAACGAGGACAATAATAGTACCTACCTCTTAGCACTGTGAGGATTAAATGTGAACATATATGTAAAGCTCTGAGAATGTCTGGGAACTCTGGACACAGAGAGGAAATTTCCCTTTACCTCTCTGGATGCTTCTCAGGCTGGTCAAGTAATCAAATTAACATCTGACAGATTGATAAGAGAAAGGAGAAAATTTAACTGCATATGTTAGAATTTACATGGATGAAAGATCTAATAAATGGAACACAAAGATGGCTTTTATCCTGAGCTAAAGAATGGGACAGGGGCCTAGGGCACTGAGAAGAGAGGGAGGGCTTCAACATTATAGAGGAAAGGACCAGATGCTCTGTAACTATCTTTGGCCTGCCATTGAGTTCTGTCACTGATAGAATGGTTATTTCTTAAATCTAGGTAATATCCCTAATTTTCATTCTTCTAGGTAGTTAAGAGAGCGGTAAAAAGTTTTTCTCTGGAGCCTGTAGGCCCTTGATTGACTTTAGCTTGAAATTATCCATATGTCAAGTTTTTACTTCTTTGGAAGGGTCTGTTCTGGACATGTTGGGAAATCTGTCCTTCACGTAGCAAATAATACATGTCATCTATTGCTGCTGCTGCTGCTGCTGCTGCTGCTGCTGCTGCTGCTGCTGCTGCTGCTGCAAGGGGTGGTGGTGGTGGGAGTGTTCGTGTAGCTGTGCATCATGACGTGTGCTGCAGTTGCGGCTATCTTTGCCTCTGTCAGATGAGCTCAAACTACTAGGCTTTTGATTTCTTGTGTTGTTTTACTTACATGTTTTAATCCTTTGTAATTCTGTGGTTAATGACTTTGCCTCCACCTCAAATGAAACAAGTGCCCTACCCTAATCTCTACCTCCTATTATTTGAATTTGATGTTTTTCATTACTGTGGTCTGACAGACCTCAACTATTCTAGTTGCAGCCCCCATGCGAGCCTGCACGAGGGCTCAGCTCCTGATGGACAGCCTGTCCCCAAAAGCCCAGGAGATACCCACTTACTTGGTTCATGGGCCTCCAATTCACATTTTGACATTATTTGCAATTGATGTTGTAATTGTCTTTTAACTGTCTTATCTCAAAACCATTAAATTCTTTGTCAGCGTTGAAATTATACTACAATCTGTTACCTTCATTTAGCACATCTTTATTTTTTTCATATACTGAGAACCTCAGAAACCACGTATGGGCCAAGCCCCCTGAGAAGCTCAGCTCTGGGACAAGTAGATAGGTTTCTGGCTTTGTTATGAAATGATAGCAACTGGGCCAATGATCCCATAATAAGAAAGCAGAACACTGTTTCTTTTCGTTCTCCATTGTTTCTCTAAGCCTCTTGCAGCCTCCCAAATTCTCTGAGATTCTGATTGATTCCACCTCAGGGAACTGTAGAATAGTGTGGACTAAGTCCTAAGAACACAATATATTATGTTTGTATCTTCAGGGCCAGATGTTTTGGGAGGCCACCCTCTACTAAATCTAATAGTCACTCTCTGAATAAAGCATTATGTTTAATATTGCCCCAAAGATACTTGATGTCACAGCTGAAATTTTTCTTATATCCCCTACACTTTTTCCCTTTTCCCAATTCCAAATTGCTTTTAACTGACGTCATGTTCTGAGTTACCTGGTTTCCATTGTAAAAGTCATGGCTTCCCCATTTCCTGCTTCCTCTAACTTTCCTTTTATAGCTTCCTTGTGCCATATGGGAAAAGAGAACTTGGGTGCTTTTTTTCCTGCAAAAAAAGATCTAAAGTTGTTGAACAAGAAACTGAAAAGTTCACTTTCAGAAATTCAGTTAAACTAGGCTCCCTTTTGCTTCCCCCTTAAAGGCCAGCATCATATATTTCGGCCCCACCGCAGGCAAAACTGGGAATACAGCTAGCTTCAGAGTTGCCTGACAAATGAGTGTGAATTAAGAAATTCATGTCTATTTAATTGCTATGTAAAAAACGTATGCTAAAAACAGTCCTTAAGATTCACAGCAATTTGTCTCTTCTTGGCTATTTGAGGCATTTGTTAACAAAGTTGTAAGAACTGTGTACTGTGTAGAGCTATCTTCTTACACGGTGGATATTTGCTTAATAACGTTTAAATGATTAACTTGAGCATTTTTGCAAAAGCTTCTTCGAGTCATTGCCCAGGACAAGACTGAACGTGCCCCCCCTGTTGAAATACTGAAAAGTTTGAGTTTTGAAGGAAAGCCAGAAGATTTCACTGGTATCATATGCTGTGTTTGATGTGGTAGGAACATGTATGAACCTGCAACGGTTGGGATTTCTTCCTAATAATTTAGAGATCTGGATTTTTTTCCCCCCCAGGGGTTTATTTATTGTGGTAAAATCCACATAGCACAATTGACTATTTTAGGCATACATTTCAGCTCATTGCTGTGCAGTCATCACCGCTCAGAACTTTTTTATTATCCCAAAACAAAAATCTGTGTTCATTAAGCAAAACGTCCACATACCTTACCTCTCAACCCCTGGTAGCCACTGTTGTCCTTTCTCACAGAAGTGACATTGTACAGGCTTTGTCCTTTTGTGTCCAGCTTATTTCATGGAGAACTTGATGGTATGCATACTTCCTAACAGATTGCCTTGGGTGGTAGTGATAGTAAAAAACTTGTAATTGTCCAAAGCCCTGATTATGAAATTCTGTGTCCAAAAATGCAACCGCCTTTATTAAACCAAGTAACTAAAATGAGTTGGCATTTTCATGTTCAAATTTTTGCTATTGTTAAATATTCCTATTGTAAGAAAAATTCTCATCCATGCAATCTTAAATTTAAAATCCCACTTTCTTTGGTTGCTGCTGCTGCTACTCGAGTGATTTGGAAATCTACCTGTATTATTGGCTTCCAAGGTCTCAGCAGGACTGGAGAGAGGTTAAGCCTCCCAGAATATTGGCATCAAGTCGATGAGGTGGGAGTGTCCTCCCGGAAGCACTAGTATTGACTTGTAATTGTCTTAACCCATTCTTTAATGCTTAGCCCTCAGGTCTATAGCCCCCACCCCCAACCTCAGCGACATCCTGGGGTTCATTTCTGGAATCCAGTGAGAGCTCCTTAGGGAAGAGGACCCCCAGAAAGAGAAAGAGAAAGTGACAGTGGACAGAAATATGTTAAATTTCAGAGTTGAAGTTTTCAGTACTAAATTTCCCATTTCATATTTCCCATGCATTGTCTAGTCATCTTTAGAATTACTCCTCTAAGTTTTTCCTATGATGGTCCTGCTTTGTTGGCTTGGAGATGCTGAGGTGGAGAAGGCAACCCCAGAGAAACGGCGCCCCAGAGTTGGCTTGTGGCTTTTTGTTTGCTTGTTCCTGCTTACCTATTCATAGTCATAGATCAGTTATCGGGAAGTCAAGTGTAATAGCACCTCATTACACTGTGGGTTAAGAAGAACAAGGATAATGCTGACTTTCTGGACTGTCAGTCTTTCATTAAGAGACATAGTGTCAGTCAGGATGACAGAGAGGGACAAAACTGGACCCACGTGTGTCTGATTCCTGCCATGTGCTTTACAAGATGTGAAGTGTTTCCTCTAAATCAGCTAATCCTGCACGACCATTCCTTACATTTTGTTATCAGAACCTGCATGCTGCTTTCTTAAGAACTAATTGAAGACCGAGTCAGAATGTATCTCGTTCTTGCACATTCTATGCCATGAAAATGTATTCTTAAAAAAAAACAAAACTGAAAGAAATAGAAAGGGGTTGGGTGGGGGGGCCTGGGGGGAGGAAAGGTTGCCATCCAGTGGAGAAAGGAGTAATTCCCAGCTTCATTCAGGAAAAATGCAGGCTGAAATAAGCTTAACTATTATTTTAACTTCGCTGAGGATTTCTATCCCTGTAAGGCTTTTTTTTTTTTTTTAGTGACATCCGGAGCCAAAAGGGTGCAGTGTGCCTTTAAGGAAAGAAGTGCCTCACCAAACTTCGATGTAGTTGTAGCTCACCGTTTGAGTAGGGAAGGAAAGTGTTAATTTCTTATTTGTACACTTTTTTTCCCCCGACTTCCTTCCTATTCACTTCATTAAATCTAGAGGCAGTTCAGCATGGGAGCCGTCTGTGTGTTGAATTAGGGCTCGCACTCTTGCGCAACACGTCACCAGTCGGAAACTGGGGGTTTGCTTCTGTGATTTATTTCATTATTGTGCTGGTAAAAGGTTGGGAAGGGAATTCTTTGGGGGTAGTACTTTAGCGTTGTGTAGCAAGTTTTTTTTGTGCCCCCTCCCCCTAGCATCGAGTTGAGTCAGTTGAGCCAGGTTAATGAATAATTTTTTAAAAAATAAAAACAGTTTTAAATGTCCATGAATTATTTTTACTTACAGGCAGGAGTAATCTTACTCTACTCTTTAAGTGCAAACTGCACTGGGAAATATTTAGTGAATTGATTTCCATTAGAAAAAGACCCTTAGAAATCCCTGAACATAAAGCACTGCATATGGATGTGTTTGGGGTCTTTGGGGAGGAGGGGAGAGGTTTTGTAGCTCTCTGCATTCCTGCATAAAACCTTAATTTAAGGGGAATAATGGTCAGTACTTTCTGTTTCCTTATGATTCCCAAATCTAAATAAGAATCTGCACGTATTAGCAATTGTAATAAAAATTGTTGCACTAGTTCTTTTTGAAATTTGTTTTTGCTTCTTAGCTACTCCCAGCTTTAGAGATTTAAAAGTCCAATATCAGAAGTTGATGCTTTGTTTTTTCTTTCAAATTAAGGGGAGGAGGATGAGAGTAGAAATATCCTTTTCACAAGTTCCCCCTCTTCATGTATCCCACTGAAAAGAAAAACAATGAAAAAATTTACAGCAGATGAAACTGAAAGTGAACTGTCACAGTTGTTCGGGGATTTTCTTTAAAGAGAAGAATAACATATTGTGTTAAAATATTTGAACTTTAGAACATGCACATTGCTTTTACTTACAATGCATTTAATGAAAAATATTATTTTATTTTAAAAAAAATCATGAGACTGCTCCTAAACCATGCAGCCTATTTTTTTAAAAAAGCACTAAAATGAGGTTTTAAATACCAAAAAAAGCATACCTTGTTTTGATTTTTAAAATAAATTTGAATATTAATTTGTTTTCTTATTGGCTTAATTGTTAAAATGCAAGTAAGAATCAGAAACCACCTGAGCTAAAATGTCTAATTCTGCTGCCTGGAATAATAAGGGGGGAAAAAAATATGATAAGTAGTTGTCAATATTAAAACAGGCTGAAGGAGGAAGGCTTCGGGCCTTGTACTAGGTAGAATGAAACAGCAGATTTGAGTATCCACAATCCTTTCAGTATTAAATTTTCAGTAAAATAAAATTACTTGTATATGAAAACATAGCCTTTCCCCAGCTCTCTTTTTTTTCCTGATCAGCTGATGAAGAGACTAGCAGCTCGCTGCTTTGCTGGCTTGTTAATTTTATCCCCACTAACTGTGATTTCCGATAGCCGGCCTGCTGATAGTGGTAAGGTAAATATCCTTTTTCGTTGCCGTCTTGAAGATTCAGTAGAAGTACATCCCAGGCATGTGTAGGTGTGTAACACATCAAAAGCCGGTGTTCTCCGTATTTCTGTGTGCAGCTGGGTGCTTGAGGAGAGCAATACCATTAACTGTTGACAGCCTTGCATGCTGTATTTATTATTAGCATGTTCAGCCTCCAAGATTTGCGGGACAATTTCCTTTTTCTTAATCTTCGCTTAGCTGCAGTGTGTTTAGCTGTATAGTGGGTGTCCTGCTTTTAGGCGAATGAATATTAATGAAATAATGTGAAGCTTTTTTTCTTTTTCCTCATAACTCATCAGATCTCGCCTCCTTCATAGTTGGTTATCTGAACACTGTAGGATCGTGATGGAAATTGTCTTTTGATTATTAAGGCCTAGGCTCAGACTGTCCCTTAGGATTCTGTCTGTGTGCATGTTGCTTCTGTGGGTTTGCACATTGGAGGATGCATAGAAAACATTTTTTTAATCCCATTGGCATTTTTAACATGCCAGGTTGTTTTGTGTTCTGCACCAGGTTTTCTTCACAAAACCTTTCTTTTTCAGGAGGCATTGTACACAAGTGAAAGAAATTATGTCTGAGCTGTAATCACTCTTTATATTGATTGTTATACTCACATGATCATAAATATTAGCCATGTTTGGTGCTGTGGAGAAATGAAGGTAATTGCCTTATGATTAGAGCTCTTTCAGCTACGAGAAAGGATTGATTAGCATTTGCATACTGGAGGCAATATTGAGAGGCAGGAGGAACAAATAACAACATCAGTTATTTTGTGGGAGAAAGCAATCTTGAAATGTAATTTAAAGGATTTAAAAAAAAATTTCTCTTCCATGGTCAAATTTTTTTTATATGTTTTTGTTCTCTTCGCAGTTTTCTTTTCTCTGTATTTTTCTTAAGTTTTGTTATATGTCAGGGGGAAAAAAGTTTAGACTTCTGGATCTGTCATATGGATCTTTTAGCCATTTATGAACAGGTTTTTTTTATACCTGGTTGTTTTTATAGCTATTTTATTATCTCTCTGCATTAGTGCTGCTGGCTCTGGTTTAAAGCAAGCGTTTGCAGGTAATTGGAAAAAGTGTTTGTTGTTTGTGAGTGTGTGTGTTCTTTATCGGGTGATTTAAGTGCGTTTACCCAGGAATGTGGCTTTGTACTTCCCCTTTTCCTTGTTTACTAATTGCTACATTAGAACAAAATCTGGATGGAATTTTGATTTATGTTGTGAATTATGAATAAATTGTTATTAAACTCTTAAAGATGAAAAGGTCAAAGCTTGTATGATTGCAAACCTGTATTTTTAGGGAAATTTTTGTCTTCACCCACCCTCTTTTTGTTGCTTACCTTTTCCCTCACAGTCGTGAGACAATTGAGGTTTTTTGTTTTTTTTTCTTATGTTGAGCTAAAATTTCATTTGGATTCCGTTATCTTCAAATACATAAATGTTGTTATATCTTTTAAATACTCGTCAGATTCTTCTACACTGTTAATGTTCTGGGCCTTCAACATGTTTTGCTCGTGCAGTAGCCGTGGGTTAAAGATGCCTTTATCCAATATGGTGGTCTTCCCTTTTCTTCTGACACCCTTGATTACTGTGAAGTTTTACTACTATTTTTTGTTAGCTTCCATTTTACTCTAGTTATTCAAATTGTTGGGTGTTGTTTTCTTGTTTTGTCTTGGTTATTTTCTTGCCTTGATGTTTTCTCCTTTGTTTTCTATTAACAGGCCATTGAAGACGGCAATTTGGAAGAAATGGAAGAGGAAGTACGGCTTAAGAAGCGAAAAAGACGAAGAAATGTGGATAAAGATCCTGCGAAAGAAGATGTGGAAAAGGCTAAGAAGAGAAGAGGCCGCCCCCCTGCGGAGAAGCTATCACCAAATCCCCCCAAACTGACAAAGCAGATGAACGCCATCATCGATACTGTGATAAACTACAAAGACAGGTAAGTGTTTGCTACCTTCCCCTTGATCATCCTCACCAAGATATTGTAGAAGGGATGCGACCCAACGAGCAGGATCTCTGAGGGTGTACACTGGGGATTTAAGGTTCTTTCTGCTCTGGGTTTCTTGGCTTCCACTCCAAAGACAGCAGTAACCTTGTACCCTGTTCACGGTGGCTCTGCTATTGCCTGTTGTCGGATATTTTCCCATATAATATTTAAGATATTTGGATAGGAATTTAAATTCTAACATTTTGGGGAAAATGTAAGCTGGATTCTTAAGGACCTCTGAAACGCCATTATGTATGGGAAAGGGGACCAGAATGATATAAGTGAAATTATTGGGGGGATTGTGTTGTTAAAAGGGAAAAAAACATCCTAGCATATTTAAGGCAATTATTTCCTATTAAGATGGTTTAAAGCTCAACAGATGCTTGATCAAAAACACTGTCCCTTCTTTCCTTCTGACACACTTGAATATTCTGAACACTTGTTTGAGCCACCGCCTTCCTAAACTACCTAAACAGCATGGGATTATGGCAAACTTACCTCTTTTTCATGGCACTTTGAATGTGAACTTTAGGAAAACTGTACTGGACACTACCTCTAGACCATTTTAACACATTGTATGCAGGAAACGTATTTATACGTTTTACGTTGACTGGTAGTAGCAAACTACCTGCAAACAATGTGTTATTACTCACCAGCTATGTGGCTTAAAGAAAGTGGTGATCCTTTCTTATAGGAATAGTAATATGGGAATAATGTTTTGCTTACAAAAATATTTTTTAAATTGTATGCGGGAAACGTATTTATATGTTTTACGTTGACTGGTAGTAGCAAACTACCTGCAAACAATGTGTTAAACAATGAACAATGATTTGCAAACCAAGGCAAAGATAGTTCATGGTGTCAATCATCCCCATCCTGAGGATAAACTAGTTAGGCTACATTTTAGTTGATTTCTACTCGATAGTTATGTGATTCAGTTTTATTAGGAAGATCATATGTCATTCTAGCTGAAAAACTGATAAGAAATAAAACAATTCAATATTTTCTCGAAATTTCATAGTGGTATGAATCAGTTTATAATTAGCAACAACTTTTGACACTGCATACCTGGAACTCTTTAACATAAATAACTAGGTTGTAATTTTAGTTTGTCAGTGTGACTTTAGCATGTTTTATACCAGGAAGGAAACTTCATTATAAAGATTTAGTATACAAAGCAAGAAATGTCCCAACAAAGGGTTTCATTGTTAAGTCTGTATTATATTACCTGCATGGGGTTTTCAGAAATGTTGAAAAGGGGATAGGAGGAGATGTGTATTAAAGGTTAAGAATTTCTTGCCCCCACCCCTTACATGCCAGAGCTCTTTGATGCCCTGCTTGCTATTTTAAAAGTCATCTCCTTTAAGAATTCTAAGTGGCTAGAAGAGCCCCACTATATTGGGTTTGGATAAGCTGATCACTGACCCAAGGGAACAAGAGCAATCCAGGAAAGGAAATTTGGCCGCCAGTCCATTCTTTGCCCGCAGTGAACACTCAGACTTCCTTGTAAACCAAGAATCAGTAACTCTGTCAAGTTTGTGTTTGCCTCCAGCTTTCCCGGTCGATTTGCTGTAGGCAGGAACAATTTCCAGAAAGTCAACTTGGACAATTGCACCTACTTTATCAGTCCCTGGTGTAAGGAAAAAATAAGTAGAGTATCACTCTGCATAGACCTCTATCTTTTCTTTTGCCTTTGTTTTAGGAGAAACATCTGTTTCTATGACCAGGTCTGCCTTGATAGTTGACAGCATTTTATTTATTACCTGCTGAGTGAGGCTAGGACCTCTGTAACACTGAGAAGTGCTAGGAAAGGGTCTTGGAGGGATAGAAAGGAGACCTTTTCTTTCAGGGTGGTGACTATCTTCCCCTTAATAGTGGAGAAGAGGTCACCAGCCGGTGGACCACATAGTGCCAACAAATTGTTTCATTTTACACTTCCTGTATAGGAAAAAAAAGGGGGAGGTGCAAAGCAAACACATAAAACTTGAGGGCTTATTCTCTCCCCTTTAGAAAAACTTAAAACTCTGGCAGCACTCTACCGAGATCTCCCTAAGGTGACACTCAATAGGGATGACCATGATGTTACCCCTCTGTGTGGACTGTGATGCTTTAGGTTGCACGATCCCCATCACCCACTGTCAGCCCTCCAGTGAGAAGTTTCAGTTGCCATTTATCATCAGACTTTCCAGCCTGGCCCACTTCATCGTTTATATAACCTGCTGGCTCGATAGCCTTTGCACCTCCTGAATGGGACTACAGATTGACCACTTTCCTGGAAATCACAACATAACAGTAGCATGAGATTATAGCCTTGCGACCTCAGCCAAGCATCTCATAGGAAGAGAACACAAGCTCTTGCCACAATGTAACTACCTGTATTTGTAGCCTACCTGTAGGGGCACTTGGGCAGTTTATTAAACCCCCCTGAGCCTCAGTTTTCCTCATCCACAAAATGGAATGAGTTCCTGCCTTTAGAGGTGTTAGGAGGATTAGGTGAATTAGTGCAACCCAAGCTCTTTCAACAGTTTAATTATTAATAATCAGCCTTTCAGACTATTTATAGCTGATCAGGTGGGTGGATGGAGCTGTGAGCACTACTAAGTGTCCTTGCTGATATGGTTTCCTTCTCTTCACTCCCCAAAACAGAAAATACAGTTTCACTGGGACTGATTATTGAGCGTGTCTTCAATTGTATTGTAAGGAAAAGATATTTAAATATTTCAGCATGTAGACACTGAGTAATTTTTTCCCTCCCTCTGGTTTTATTTATTTAACTTTTCCTTGAAAAATCCCCTCCTAGGTCTCTTTTGTTCGCTCCCACATTTACTAGGTGTTGGGAAGTATGTACTCAGCTCCCCACCACTGTATGTTTCATGTATATTTCATGTTAGTAATCTTCTAGAAAAAGCACTCCTGCTAGTTATATTTTTTATTTCTCTTACCAAACTTGGTGCTCAAGTAGGAGGCACTCAAATTAGGAGGGCCTTAATTAGATACGTTGTCATATTTTTGGTTGGTTTTAGAAAATGCTGCTGGGAAATGTCTCTCTCCATGTGTTAAGGTTTTTGCACCATTAAAGTCAGCTACTAATATAGTAACTCACCCTACCTGTGAGAGAAATACCACCTGTACTAATCTTCCTCCCATCACCTCAGTCAAATGTTAGGACTCTGACAGTTGTGCAGATTAGCCGTGTATTAAATAAGAACTGCTATCTATATTTAACTGATATATAAGAATTAATTAGCTCTCAGGAGAGCTTTTTTTTTTTTTCCAAAGTTCTCACATGATTCTGGGACAGATGTATCTTTATTTTTTATAAGGAACTTGGAAAATTTCAATGTCTATTTATTGCCTTTTTTTCAGCATCAGTCCTCATTTTTTAAAACAGGATGTTTTTCAATATGTGACCTCATAAATAATTTTGTGTGATTCATAAATGTAAAATCTCTGTGCAGTAATTGCAACTAGTGGTGGTGCTAGTCCCTGCTACTTGTACCCACCATGTTACTTTCTCAAAAAACAAAACAAAACAAAACCCTTTAATGTCACCTGGTATCAGAAAGCCTTGTTTGGACTTGCTAGGCATACTCCTGGGATGAGAGGTAGAATAAGATGGTGAAAAGAAGGGCCTGATGGAGCTGCCCCAAGTCTAGAGACCGGGCTGTCATTACTTAAAGAGGAGGATGCTTACTGCTGTCTGGACCAACTCCCCACAACTCACATGTGTCCCCCCGTACCACCTGTGGCTGATGTCATCCTGCTGCCGTGGGGAAGCAGTTCATGAGACCAGAGACAGCTCTATCCACAGTGGTCATGTCCTATGTAAAATGAACTCAGCTCTCTGACTTCCAGCTTTTACTTGGAGCTGTCGAGTGTAACTCTTTGTCATTCTAAGAAATGCCCTTGAAAATATTTGTGAGCATAGCCACCTTGGGACGTTCTCCTTCAGATTGAAGCCCCTCAGTTTGTTCTCTGAGCCATCCGAGACTTTCATCATAGTGGTCCTCTGCCCGCTTAGGCCTTTTCTTATTTCTTAGTGTCACGTTTAGAACATGGCACCCAGAACTCCAAACTCTGGAGGGTTAGTTTCCTTATTCTGGACACCAAAGTTCTGTTAATGTAACTAAAAGAGTGTGTTCCAACTTTTTCCAGGAACCTTGACACAGAACTCAGACTGAACATGTGACTTACTGAAAAACTCCCACTCCCTAAAACACACACTACTCTTTTCTCACATGAATGCTGCCAAGGTTAGCCTGCAACTTAGCATTTGATTTTTTGAACTTTTTATCCACTGATTTTGTTCTTATCCCCATGCAGTTCCATTTTTTTATGATTTCTGTCCTGTCATTCTAATCTATTGATGTAATGCTGAATTTTTATGCCTTTTAAAATCATGGATGCTTCCTGAATTTTTGTCCTCTAAAAATTTGCTATGTTATTGCTGAGAGATTTCTAAAAGACAAAGGCCACGTGTCCATAATATGCTCCTGAAAATCATATCAGTTGACATGAATTTTTTGACCAGTCATCCTAAAAGTTGATTCACCACCTGTGAACTCACGACCAGGCTATCATGTAACCCACATTTATCTCTCCTCTCTCAAGGTTATCAAGAAAGGCTAAAACCAAAGAGACTGGGTGTTTATGTCCTTTCTAATCTATCAACCTAGAAACCCTGCTGAAAGAATAAAATGAGGTTAGCTTGCCATGGCTTTTTCTAAGAGACCCCCTACTGCTACTTAATGATGTTATTTATCTTCTCTAAATAGCCCCGTGGCATCTGAATAATTTCTTCTAAATTTTAACAAGGGTCCGCATCAAGCAACAGTGTCTCAAATTTCCTTTCTCATTTTGAAATTGGGACATTTGCTTATCTCTAGTCTTCTGATTCCATTTCTGTTCTCTGTGATTTCTTAAATGTTATTATCTACATACTCTTTTGGGATATAATTACTTTGTAATTGGACACTTATACTCATTTGAAGCATCTTGATAGACTTTATCAACTCTCCTATCAGTAGCTTTGTCCAACACTGACTATCCCTTGCTTTTCAAATCCAAGCGTTGGTTGTTCTCACCCCTAAAGAATATGGAACCAGAACATGAGGAGGTTATTGTCACCTCCTTCTCCTCTAACAGTTTGTTTAAAGACTTCAGGACATTCCACAAGGGCCAACCCGGCTGTTCTCAAAGACTTTGGGCTTCAGCTCCAGCTTTTAGGATGGACCCAGTGAGCAGAGAGGGAGGCAGGGCCACTGCCTGGCCCATTTGACTGGTGGGGGCACCCCTGCGCCAGGGCCGCATCCTCGCTGGCAGCGCCAGGGTCTGCGCTCTCCCCCAGGTCTGCGCCTGTCTTGCTCTTGCCCCTCATTTACATAAGTCCTGCTGAAATCTCTAGGAATGGTGAAAGTCTCAGCTTGTCCTGAATTTTAACTCTTCTCATCTTCAAGAAAAATCATTCACTTGGAGGAATCGTTTTTCTTCCTGTTTTTTCCAGTCCTGTACTGCCAAGTAAGGCCAGAGGTTAAAAACCTTGTGGAACTTGCCCCGATCGTGCGCATGCCGTGGAGAAGGAGCCTTCTTCCTGATGTTGTGGGGCAGGCAGCCACATGGCGAATTCAGGAAGGGAGGGCTCAGGTGAACCCAACATACTCACATGCTGGGACAGCATCTCCTATTTATGGTCGCTTTTAGAAAAAAGAAATTGTATCACTATGATTGAATGACATTTACCTAGGAAAAGAGAGCCAGCATTTCATTATAGCACCTTTCGAAGGATTTGTTATACCGCAAATCTAAGACAAAGTGTACTTGTTTAATTCCTATATGGTTAGCTATACAAATGGCTTCTGCAGAACAGCTTTTTATAGTGTTTTGTTCATCTTGAGTAAAGCTGAGCCACTATTGTGAGGATCTACCTATAGTCAATCCATTCTCCAGAAGGGATGGGCTCTTATTAAATTCCAAGGTTTTTTTTCCCCTCCAAAGAGCTCTACCTGAAGTGCACTTGGGTAGTTACCGTGTCAAAGGTTTCCTGCCATTGTTCATCGTTCTAAGGCTTCCATCTATGGGGACCTGTTCACACCAGTGTTCATACCGCCCTTGCAAAACAAACCGGTTCTAGCATGCATTTATTTTTGTGTGTGTGTGAAGTATGAGAATTTTATTGAGAAAAGCAGCATACAGTTTCATCTAATAAAGCACATCCCTGTTTTTACATGAGGAAGAGAGATCCATTTAAAAGATTAGCTGACACACATAACCAGAAGAAGCCAAAACAAAGTTGGTCACATCCTCTTGTGTCATTGTAGGCTGATATTTAAGAAAATTTTAGACTCTAACAGGGTTTTAATTTTAATTGTTAACTGTATTTGTGTTTCAGAAAATGGTAAATTTTATCTGTAATAAAAATTGAAGAGGCTATAGATTTGGAAATGATAGCAGGAGCAGAAAGAAATTTCCTTCAGAGTAGAAGCCTTGAAGGGCCAGGGACAGACTGTCCAACGGCTGATGAACCATGATCCCAGTCAGGATGGAGAGAAAGAAGCCAGAGACCTCAGAGTAGACCGGAAAAGAGGAACAGAAAGTAGCAAATAAAAACTCATTATGTGAAGAGATAATGATCATGGAGGAGAATATATTTTACTAGGAAATAGTTTACACAGATCCATTCCTTTTTGTTCTTGTTTGAAGGGTTTTTTTTTTGGTTTGCATGCCTCCCTTCCCCACATCAGAATGCCGACACTGGATAGGTCTGTCCCCACGTGTTCCTCACCAGAATCACTTGAAATTAATTTTCTGGGATCTCACATCACTGCTGAATTGTAATCTCCGTCGGTCTCAGATCATAGAACCACGTCCATCTTTCTCCAAATTATTTTCAGTGTGTTCTGCAAAATGCTTAGCATCAGATTTGTCATTCCCAGGTTTCTCTTCCATCACCATTAAACATTGAGACAGCAGGGTCTGTTTCAGCTTCTGTATCCCCTCAGCTGACACCATCATCAACCCAGAGTCCCATATGTATGATGGTAAAAGCACTCCCACTCGGTGGCTTATTCCTTACATGTGCTTTTATGCCAGGGACCTCAACACACTGCCAAGCTTCTCTCAAAGCACCTCTCCTTTGCCTCAGCACACTGTCTTCACGAGGCCCTACCACCTAGGCCTGGCACAGCTGCGCCCGCTCCCAGCCGGGCCTGCTCCTCCTTCCCCCTTCCTTCTGGGGCACGAGTCTGCTCATGTCATGCTGTTACTTGAGAACTTTCAGTAGCTTCCCAGTGCTTACCTGATGGTGGTCAGACTCCGTAGCATGGGAGAGTCATCCACATCCAGCCCGAATAGCCTGCTCTCCCTTCTGCTTCAGTCAGTCCTCTGAGTTCTCAAGACTTTGGCTATGTCTGCACTGCCCCACCACTCGGCTACTGAGGCATTTCCCTCTCTGCAGTTCATCCTGCTGTCTTCAGGCAGCGTGAGCAGCGGCTCTGAGCAGGACCTCTAGATGAAAACTGTGTGTCAGAGGCCATCTTCTCCTAGAGTAGGAAAGATCTAGATGGATTGAAGGGTTTTCTTGATTTGTCAAACCTGTCAACCACTTCTCTGCCACCACACAAAAGGACACCAGCGTAGTGGTTTCAATAACTTCCATCTGAAGAGTCTTCTCTAGAGGCCCATGGAAGGGCCAAAGACCCCAGGTGGAGGTTTGGTTTCATTTAGTGAAGGTCATTTAGTGAAGGTCTTTTTGAAAAGAATAGACTTCTGGGAAGTAGAGCAGACCATCTAGATGGTGTTTAGAAGTCAAGTTTGACTGGTTTGAGACCTTCTATTTGCTGATTGCTGTAATAAAGTACAGTATCCTATTTAATTTGCACAGCTTTCTGAGGTAAGTATTACCTTTTTGTAAATGATGAACGAAATTCTGTTAAAGTCACTTTCCTGAGATCACATCCCCCCCGCATCCCCGCCACACCCCAGAAAATGTTGCTTCTGGAACAATGGATGGGACATGTGTCCCGAAGCCCACGCAGAACATGTGTGGATGGAGCGGGGGCAAGGGTAATGGGCATGTCTGTGTTTGGGAGAAGCCAGAAATGTCCCAGAGAAGTTAAGAAACAACCCCTGCCCCTATTTCTGGGGGAAAAAAAAAAAATGGCACTTTTTTCCAGAATGAGGTTCCAAACCTAACCCCATGTTCACCAGAATCCCTTGAGGTAGTCAAGGCAGGTAGGTGAGGAGACTGAGGCTTGGAGATTGAAATGAATTGCCCAAGGTCGCCCAGCCTAGGAGGAAGGAGCCGGGTTGGGACAAGGACCCAGGTCTTCTGACTCTAGTGTTCTTTCTACTCTACCGCAGGTGTAACGTGGAGAAGGTGCCCAGTAATTCTCAGTTGGAAATAGAAGGAAACAGGTCAGGATCTGTCTTGTATTCCTGGGTCTCTAAATACAGGTATCCTTGACACAAGCAACAGACCAATGAGTAAAAGGTTGGCCTTTGGAAACAAATTCCTCCAGATGGCCCCAACTTGGAGTGGGAGCTGGAGGCATGGATATTTTAAAACAACTGTCGCGGCTTTTGAAGTTATTTTGCGCTGTGTTCTAATTCGAGTGTGTCATTCTGCCAATGCTGTTCTTACAAAGGCACTGGGAGCCACCCGCGGACCTGCCCAACCCGCATCACACTTGGAGCTGGGTCTCTGTTGCTTTGCCCTCCCTTGCAGCTCAGCTTGTCTTTCATCCCCGAGGCCTCTTCAGTTTCTGCTGTCTTGGTTTAGAAGCTTGCTGAAGTGCACCTATGGTGCCTGGGTCTCCTGCAGCCCACCAAGAAGCGCGCACATGCATGCTGTATCCTGCGTGCTGAGTTCACCACTGCATTGTGCGTGTGTGTGCAGAAGCGTTGCACACTGGGTTGGGCTCAGGGCGTGACTTCTGGGTCCACTTGTCCAGATCCTAAGCATTCTAATCCAGCTATTTAAACTTCGTGTGCCTTTGCTTCTGTTAGGAGGAAAGCCGAAATGCTTTTGTCTTCAGGATAATGTGAGATTGGGATGTTAGTTGAGAAGGGAGAGATGGATATGTGTGATATACCAGGGTTAGAACCTTGTTATTAATATATTGAAAATGACGTTTCTTTCAGTGAGTTGAAATAGCAATATACCATTTATACCACCCATATTCCACTGTTAGTTGACCCAGTAATATTCTTTATGGCATTACCCCTCCAACCAGTGTAGCATTCAATCTAAGGCCAGGAAGATTGGAAGCTCTATTCTGTTTTTCAGGATGATGAGTGTCACCAAGTTGTGGGATTCTCTCATAGATCTATATATATCTATATATCTATATATAGATAGAGATATATCCTTTACATGGGGGGGGGGGTTGAATTCTACCTCCTTGCATCAGTTTCAGATGAAACTGTTGGGCACAACTGTCAATTTTTGATGTTTCTCATTGGTGGTCAGTAAACTATGATATCCCGGAAGCCAGACACACAACCATAAGGGATGTCCGGAAGTGCGTTGCATTTTTGCCGTGATGAAAAGAAGTCGGTCTGAATTTGAATTTCTGGATTGAATCCATAAATGCTTGACTTTATTAGCTTGGGCAATTTAAATAATGAGCCGACTTGGGTAAACACTGTTGCCCATAAGGTATGGAAAAGAGGTTTTCTGGTCTAAATGGCTTCATGCAGGGGAATTGTGCAGCCCAGTGAACAAGACTGGGCTTCAACTCCTTTCCCCTCTTCCATCACTTATGTGACCATGAAAAGTGGATTAATACCACTATAGAGGGTATTGCAAGTCCCCAATGTCATGCCTGGGCTTTTTGAGGAGACACAGTACCCATATGTAGTTAGGACCTTGGTAAGTTCATTTTTACTGAGGATACATTTAAACCATTTCCAGAGGCATAGCAAGGGGCTTGCATGTGCTTCCTCAGCAGCTTTTGGGGTCTGTCTCGTCCTTTACTGTCACATATATATATTTCCTTCCCCAGCCCACACCTGAGTAATGTGTTGTTCAGAGGCTGCATTGTGATGCAGCAAATTCTTCACAGCGGGTTTTTCGTTCTTTTTAAAAATGTTTACTTCATGTGCTTAAAAGCACTGAGCATTTTCTATATGCCCATCTCTGTGCAAGTATTGAGAAGGCAGGAGGGAGGTTAATAAAAAGGACTACCTAAAGCAGAGTTGGAAAGAGCAATATAAAGGAACAATGCAAGTAGATAGGATGGATAAAGTGTATGTGTGGGTGGGAAATGAGAAGTGGGGTGAGCCTCAGACCAGCTTGTAGGCAGAATGGGGTTCCCCCAAGTAGACTATGGGGGTGTGGGACAAAGCAGAGGAACCCAGTCCAAGGAATATAGGCAGCCATAAGAATATGGAAAAGCAGGATCCCCTCA
Source organism: Scalopus aquaticus (assembly GCA_004024925.1). Lineage (NCBI taxonomy): Eukaryota > Metazoa > Chordata > Mammalia > Eulipotyphla > Talpidae > Scalopus > Scalopus aquaticus. Next base: position 57,362 of record PVIJ01002845.1, on the reverse strand, counting down.
AAGACCACGAGTTATCTCAGTGTGACTGGGTCACGGCAACAAGGGAAGAGGGGCGAAGACTAGAGAGTAAGTACTCAGGGATATGATTGACAGGTCTTAGGGGCAGCCAGACATGAGAGGAAGAGAGGAGAACTTTAACTCTTGAGTGGTGTATGAATACGATGCCACTTATAGAAATGTGGGCAAAAGGGAAAGTTGTGTGTGTGTGCGCGCGTGCGCACGCATGCACACTTTCCCCAGTCCTCCATAACACCATCCTAGGAAATAGGAAATTTTCTCCATGGCTATTATCAGCCCTTGATGTTGTGATTATATTGTTAGTATTGACTATTCCTCCAAGACCAGCCAAGAACTCTTTTAGACAAAATTTATCTGCAGCCAGCTTTGGCACCAGGCTTACTGTATTTCTTTGAATGGGGGAGGGACACTGTGACTATAGCTTTCAAATCCAAGTACCCTTGCATTTAAGAGTTCTAATTGGATTATGGAGAAATTGCCATTAAATAGCAGTGTGGTCAGGGGAGTACACTTGTAGAAAACCTTAATTCTAGTGAAGAGCCTTCATTATTCCCTTTAGCATACACTTTGGAATCAGCATCAGGCTGATAGTTTATCTTGTGCAGTAGCAGCGTGGTGAGGGGAGAGTCTCATGCATTGTTTGGGATGATGTTTCCCAGAGTATCATCGCCCTCAAACTCCAGTCCTATAGTTGCTCTGCAAATTCCCAGTGCAGTTAGGGGTCCTGGGGAGTCTTGCTATAAAGTAACCTGTTGAGTTTTATTCAACCCAACATCTCCCAAACTCATTTGACTAATGAACTCCCTTTTTCAGTGGACTCTGTTAACAATCCATTAAGCTCATGTTCCATGATGCACACTTTTGGCAATGCAGAGAGCTCAGATATTGCACTTAGTTCAGGAAGAAACAACTCCAGGAAATGGACACTCGAGTACTTCTCACCCTCATTACAGATACTGATACCTTCAGATGTTTACTAGAATAGATTCCTTTGAATCCCAGTGACTTGACACTTAATGATGCTCAGCCAATTATACCCACGGCAGAAGGGGGGGCTGTCCATAAGGAAACTTCATCCACCTGCCTTCAGAGGCACAGAAGGCTGCCCCTAGCCTTTTAGCATTACCCTGGCCCCGAAGCCCAGGGTCTCTGTCTCAGAGCTCCAGACCAGTTCCAGAATCAATGACATCTCTCGAGGAAGGAGAAAGAGTCCCAGCTGGAAATAACAAAATTAATTTTCTTATAGGACTGATAGTGTTTAAAACCTTTATTCACTCATATTCTGATTTTTAAAAGTGATTTGCTCTGAAAAATGGCAGTTAGTTGGGCATATATGTTCTTGTATATTGGGGAAAATTCTGCCTTATTCCTTTAGGACCACATTTCCTGTCTTTTTTTTTTTTAATATTTATTTATGCCTACAAGGTGGGGCCTTTGGCCTATAACCCCACCTTGGGGCGGCGAGAGGGTTCACCAGAGACCGTGGGGAGCAGAACAGGCAGATTGATGGAAATACATTGCTGAGGGGATCAGTGGGTGAGGCAGGAGAGGTCTGCCACACCTTGTGGGAATCTCCCCGGCCAGGCGTTGAACTTGAGTGGCCGCTGCTAACAACGCCACAGCGTGGAGCTTAACCGCTGCGCCACCAGGGAGGCCCTCCTGTCTGTCTTAAGAATTTACTAAAATGGCCATTACAGGAGAAAGCATCAGCTCACTCCTTTATCAAAGCCACATTCGGTCCTTGCAGCTTATTTGGAGAGACTTGATTTTTGCTTGCTTACAAAGGCATGGTATCTTTGAGTTTGCTCACAATTCAGTTAAAAGCTCTGAAGTGTCTTTACCATTACGAAGTAGAAGGATCAAAGGAAGAATATTGAGTGGAAGGGAAGGGTAGGTGAGGAAGTTTTGGAAGAGAGTCATTCTTTTCGTCCTGTCCAGGTCTGCAGGATGAGGTGATGAAAGCTGCTGAAGTGACTGAGAAAGCAGCAGGTCTTTTCAGGGATAACGCTGGGATAGATGGACAGTGAGAATTTTATACCTACAGCTGCTATTAGGAAATGTCTAGTGAGAAAAAGAGAAGAAACTGGACACCCTGAGTCAATATTTCTAAAGTCCAAATGATAGATCATAAAACTTCTGAAGCATCTTTTCAAAATGTTTTTCTACATAAACAAGTAAATAATACTTTCTGAACCTCATGTCCTTATGAACACCTGATTTGTAGTAAGTTTAGTGAGCAAATTCTGGAGGTGTAAATAGAAACTTTCTACAGTAGACTTTAACGGTCACACTATATCATATTAAAATGTTAGAGAATTATTCTTTTCTATTATTCTACATTTATTGGCTTTATATGATAGATAGATGATGCCAATTGGTGAAATGTGTTCCTTAGGCAGATACAAATAAAAGTTGGTCATATGCCCTTAAATATTTTTTCTGGTAAAGAAATCAGATTAGATTTTTGACTTACAGCATGTTTTTAAAGCAGGTAACCTAATAAATAGCAATATGGTTCCAAATTACAGTAGATTATAAATTTCCATCTTGTTGAATAAGAGTACATTATAACTGACATTTAATTTTGCTCTGGCATACCTCCTTCTGGTCCATAGTTTATGCCTTCCTAAAAACCTAGTTGACATTGTATTTACTATTTACAATTTGATATCCTGGGTTTATTTTTCCTCTGAAAATCAGAACAAGCATTTTTGCTCTATAAGGTGCATCATTTAAAGATACATCATTCTATGCTCTTAGCATCCCAGTTGTTAAACATTTTGACTGCTCTAAATTATTTAGTTAAGTAATGCTGTGATGAGCATCTTGATATCTGTATTTATCCATATTTCAGCCTAGAATAGATTACCAAAAGCAAAACTGAGCATCAGAGTTGATTGCATTCAAGACTCGATAAAATCTTGCTTCTTTTCTTACTGAACAGAAGTAGCCCTTTAACGTCTTAACGTTGGGTCATTTACCTTACACTGATCTGATGAAACCTTCCTTGTCTTGATAACTCACGCTCATTATATATCTATAATCCTAAAACATGACCCTTGGGTGATTTTTTTAACAGCTACCAATTCCACTACCAAAAGCAAATCGACCCCCATCCCTTCCGGTGTTTGTTGCTACCTCATACATGCTTCAAGAGGTGGGGAAGTCAGATTTCCAAAGGTGTTTGGAATTATTATCAATCAATACTCAGTAATATTTAGATGAGAGAGTCCCTAGTGAATACTGAGTGCTGCCAGGGCTTGTGATAGCGGATTTCTATCTGGCTCAGGATTCTGGCCTTCTGGATAAAGGGGTGTTGCTGTGGTCTGTGTGCATATTTAAATATTATGCATCAAATGTCACAGGAGCTTGACCCTGAAAAGCAACAATATGTTCCCACTTACCCCCAAATGTTGACTCACTTTTCAACGTTTTCCCAGCTGCTTCCCTGCATTTGATTCTTTTAGGACTCTAATGACTTTTCTTTAAAGTTCTTTCAGCTCTAAGTATGATTCTAAATCATGGCATTTTCTTATGGAAGGAAGACAGTCAACCACATGTTTACTGTCTATTACATAAGATAATACCTATTTCAACTTGTGTTAAGATCTTTTTCTGAAGTATGAACTAGAAATTCTTGTCAACAGATCAGCTTGGGCAGGTGAAAAGAATAATCATAGAGCAGCCACAAAAACAAAACCAAACAGAAGCCAAACCTCTCACTCAATATTCTATTATCTCCTTAATTTGGGCTTGGAAAAACATGATGGACAGCATCTTAAAGGAGTAGATTTTTGTCTTTATAGTCTACCAACTTTACCTAACATGTAAGCAAAATCAAAGCTGGTGTTTATGTAATTTTTATAATTATGCAGTCAATATTTTAGAGTCCTGGTAGTAGAGATTGAGATTATTGCCATTTGGTTATAGAGGCAATACAAAAATTGGAATCTAGATGAAGCATAGCAAAGTAAATTTCCATTGTGTGTATATGTGTATACATGTGTATACACATGCACACATAGGTGTGTGTATATATATATGCAGTACATGCAGTGTTTGCAAACAGGAGGCGCATAGGTCTGGCACATCTCACCTGATGTGACATCATGGCCAGGAGTCCCTGCGCCCGCTCACCTCTGTTGAGAAGAACTGTGCTTGCCTACCCCAGCCCCTGTGAGCTCTTAAATATAGTGGGTCCCTTTAAATTGGTATTTTGGGTCTCACTCCTCCCCCACCCACCCTACGTTCTTACCAAGGCTCACGATTACCAAGGCTCACGATTCGTACCTTGCGGTCACTGCGTGAGATGGATCTGAAATCACAGTCCATCGGTGGAATCCTTTTTTGGAGGAGGGGGAGTGTGTATCACTTTTGTCTTGGGAAGCAGAACACTTGAAGTTAGCAATTTATACTTAGGCCTTACATTGTTTAAAATGACATAATGGAAAATAACTTGGGAATAGAATAAGCATTTCAACAGAAACAGAACACCTTCTGCAAACCATTGTACAATTAATCCATTGTTCTGTGCTTTAAAAAAAACAACTTTCCAGCAGTGAAAGAAAATCTGAAAAGGTATATTAAAAAAGCCTTTGCTCAGCTTAAGTTTCAGAAAGAAATGCCAAGAATTCAAAACTATCAGACAGCTTTACTTCCACTTTTTTCTTATTTTTTTATGACCTTAATTTAGGAGAAAAGTCAGCCAAAAGTTAGCAAGCGGTCTGTAGTTCATGTAAAAGCTGGATGTCCACAGGACCACCTGGTATTTCTTGCCTAAGCTGGCGCCAGGGTCAGGCCTCGCTAGGAAGGTGATCGCATATGTGAGTGTGTGCGCCGTCCTCCACCCTGTGTGGAGGAGAGGCGGGAAAACCGCATACAGAGAAGTATTAAGTTCTGAGCAGTGAGGTTGTAGGCCTTAGTTTAATATTAAGAATGATTTCTTCCATTTTTATGGAGAATGGGTTCTTGATCCTAGACTGATAATGAAGTTTCTGAAGAGAGGAAGAGTCTAGGGGTCCTTCCAGCTGTGGAAGGAATGTGAGGTGAGTCAGGCCTGGAGGCTTGGATTTAGTTAGAACTGGGGATTGAGCATAATGCCCCAGTGGGGGAGGGGGGGTGCTACACAGGATTATGATTATTTTTTAATTATACAACTGGGACTGTGGGTTAAAACAGCATATTGTCACTCATTCTTTGCCACTGCTTCCTTGACCAGAGTTGGGTCAACAGTACAGTTTACCCAGAATGAGGTGAAGCAGCTTTGAAAGCCAAAGAAGAGGTTTGACTGGTGATGGGCCCACCACAGCCACAAGAAGGCTTCCTTGGATAGCGCCCACGTTTAATTTTGCTTGCGTTGTGTCCTCTGCTCTTAGGAGGGGGTAGGAAGGGAAGTGGATATTAAGTTGAGTGGGCCTTTATTTTTGAATCCAAGTAAGTTTTTCTCACTTTATACCATTGGCCCTGAGTCCAGAACATTCAGCTCTCTCCTTTATGAGCACAGACAGCTCCGGACTTGTCTCCTTTTAGGGTCTAGGATTTCTACCTGACTGAGGACAAGAGACATCAAACCAAGATTGTTGAGCCATTTTGTCCGTTAGTTTTCTCACACTCTCAGTGCAAACTGCTTACTACTCACTTCACCAGTAGTACCTTTGGAATTGAGTATGTCCATCACAGGTGTACAAAGCAAAGTTGTGCTTGTAATCCATCAATAGAAAAATGACACCATCTGTTGGCAATGCAGAAAATGACACCATGAAGATGTCACTGAGGGTCAGGTATGAGATCCAAGATTACAAAGAGCTCTAAATTTTGGGTTGTTACTAAGTTATAAAGAAGTCACTGAGAAAAATAGAAAAACGAATATAAATTCCTCTCAGTGCATTTCAGATATTCCTTTTCAAACAATGTTTGCATAAATTAATCTCATTATGGTAGAAGACCAGAAATTGTGGCTTTATATTGAAAGGGATGTAAATAACATAGTTTTTGTCATATGCAATGTGGTATAATATATGGAGGTACAAATGCATTTCTCAACCTGCAAAAGGTGGGTAGGATTGCCTGTAAGGGTGAGAGGACACCTTGGGTCTTGCCACAATCTCAAAATCCAGTTCACTAAGCTGCCATCACCTTAATTAAACCTTTTGTGGTCATGCCTGATTTTTATGTTTATGTATTAGAAAATAAAACAAGGCAGCGACCCAGGATAACAGAAAAGCTCGCCCATTCCTTTGACAGAGGATTTTCGGTTAATTTATGCAGGCCCCTTTGCACTTCAGCATTTTCCCCACTGGTTGCTAGGCAACCATTTGAGTTACTGCGCATGCCTTTTTTATGATAACTGTCATTATGATTATTTTTTAATTATACAACTGGGACTGTGGATTAAAACAGCATATTGTCACTCATTCTTTGCTGCTGCTTCTAGCATTCTCGCACACTCCTAGGATCTCCTTCTGAAATTTACATGGCAGTGATTTATGGGTATTTTTTTTATTTCTGGCTTCACAAAGGAATTGGAGATGGCATCATAAGGAAAGCAAGATTTCCTTGTGTGTGTGTGGAATGACTCTACATTGCCTCCCGGGCTGTTAGTGATCTGGGGAGGCCAAGTCAGATATTAGATTCTGGAACCCAAATCACAGATACCATTGTCCCTTTAATCTTGTCTGCTTCTAATATTAAGTGATTTAAAAGCTTATGTTTTATCACCTGGTTTTTAAAATTACAAAATGCTTAGCATTTGTTGCTATTAAATGTCCTTTCAAATAAAGCTACTGTGGATGTGGGGGAGAGCAATGCCCCCTTCCTATCCTTCCCCACCCCCCTGCCCTGACATGAGGCATTTCACATTTGCTAAATGTTTGCTCTTTTCTGTCCAAATTGTTCTACATACACAGAAGTGCAGTTAGGCAAGACGAAGGGGTTGCACTGGTAAATAATAACAAAGGTATGTGTGGTTCAGTCTGTGAAATGCTCTGAAACGAGTAAGACCAAAAAGATAGTCACTAGGTACAGACAAAAGCATTTCGCTTGAGTTTTCAGAGTATAGTCTAACACATTATTTTCTAAATAGAAAGTGAGCCTGAAGACAAAGGAGTATGGAAATAGTCTGTATATGTTTTTTATCAGCTCTATTATTCATTTAAAAGAACTTTTGGTTGAATGGGGTATTTTAAATATTTCTATCAAAATGAAAAGAGATATTCGCTCTGGAAGAGAAACCCACAGTGGACTTCCCATGTCATGTGTGTGACAGAATCGGGGACCTAATGGTATTTTAATGTGATTTTGAAGTCAGCACCAGGGGCATTAATCTCCTGTATAGTTGGGGGATTTTCCTTCATTTAAAGATCCCCACGTCTGTATGCATGAAATGTAATTTTCTTTTTCTTTTTTTGACATTTTCTGAAATAAAGTAAAACCTTTCCTCACTAGTACATGATCGGTTACACTTTTGTTTCCCCCACTCTGCAGTTCAGGGCGACAGCTCAGTGAAGTCTTCATTCAATTACCTTCAAGGAAAGAATTACCAGAATATTATGAATTAATTAGGAAGCCGGTGGATTTCAAAAAAATAAAGGTAGCCACTTTATTTACAAACTTGATTGTTTGCCATAGATAAGTGAGTTTAAATTCACTGGGATGTTTATAATTGTGACTTGGCAGTGCTACTGGCCCAGGCCCCTCACCAGAGAAGCGGGATGGCCTGTGCCTTTATATGTGTTCTTTAGTCCTCGTACTGTGAGCTCATATCGTATTGCACTGCATTTAAGACTTTTCCTGTTTTCCTTCCTCTCCTCACAAGAATGATAGTGGGTGGGTGGTCTCTGTGAATGGCGCCCCCTGGAGTTGTGCAGTCCCACATCCCAGCAGGGCTGTGTGCTGTGAAGACAAAGGGAAAATCGGGCTTTGTTAGCCAAGTAATGATTGCTGCGTTTTTCTCTCCCTCCCCTTTCCTCTATTTTATCCAAAATTTCCCTAGGAGAGAATTCGTAATCATAAGTACCGGAGCCTGGGTGACCTGGAGAAAGATGTCATGCTTCTCTGTCACAATGCACAGACATTCAACTTGGAGGGATCCCAGGTCTGTCTTCTGTTTGAAAAATTTTTAACCTTAAGCGTGCTTATGTTCTTTGAAAAAAGCATTTCGTTTTCTTAATGCTAATACATAGAAGAAGGAAAAAACAAAAGACTATATTTCTCGCTACCTGTGTAAGTAAATTGAGGCTTTGGCACTTTGAAATTAGTGCCAGTTTCTTTGTACTGTAGCTATGCTAGCTCCTACTCAAGCCCCTTGAAGGCTCGCTTTATTACTAGAGGAATTCACATAAATCACTTCATGTAATGCTTAAAGGCGAAGGGTGCTATTTTACATTTCATAGAGATTGTATATTTGATTGTATTTACCTTCATTTTTCTGATTGTAATCTAGTATCAGGCGTTGAATCCACCAATTTAAAACAAAACTATAGGTATAGGAAAAAAATTACCATTGCCTGTAATTGCTTCTTAAAAAATCCTTTTTATCGGGCCAACTGCAATTCTCTTTACTCCCCCATGGTTAGCAAGTCTAAGTGTATGTAAGTGACACTGAAGTTATTAAAATAACTGAGGGGAGAGAGCACTTTCACTTAATTATACCTCAATTTCACTCACCTTTTATAGGAACTCCTTTTTTTCTTTTATCTCTGGCCTCAAGCTATCATACGTATGACAAAGAAAGGGGGAGAAGGCAGTGTCACGCTCCCAGCCATGTGAGGCCACCACCAAATTCCTTCGGCCTCTTTCCTGATCTTGTTCATTTTCCTTTATGTCAACTTCATTCACTAAATTGGAAAACAAGGGAAACCTTTGACAACACATTTCTAGGTTGATATCAGTGAGCAGTACTGCTGTTTTGACTACAGCAGTAGGTTTTGAAAGCAAGTCTTCTGTGTGTAAGACATTCATAAAAGAAAGTCAAAATGAAAACCAGTCCAAAGAGTACTAAAAGAGTCCACAAAGAAGTCTTTTGTGAATGACCATTTATAGTCTGGATAGACTGTTGGGCTCTATTAACTACTGTGGTGACACTATAATGCACCCAGACCTTTTCCAACCTACAACGTCCCTTCTGCCCTCACTCCCTGTGTCTCACACTTGAAATGGGATAATAACTGGTTTCCCAACAGGCTTCCCTTCCAGTTCCCTGGATACACCCTGAGATCCAATAAAGGGCAGTAAAGAGAATTGCTAATAAAAGTTTACCTTTCTCTAACAGCTTTCTTGTCCATCTTCTGCCCACCAAGCCTTGAGGTTCCCCATATGCCATTAAATTGTAGGGTGAATTTATTCTCATTTCTGTAGGCTGCTTCCTAAAGATTTTTCCCTATCCTCTCTCTTTAGCTTCATCTCCTCCTCCTGCTCCTCAGCCTACATAATTTGTGGTCCAATCAGACTGGTCCCACAAATACCACTTTCCCAGATATGCCTGGACTTGTAAGAAATAACACAGAGACTGTGTACCCTTTGGGTAGTCCCAAGAGAGTAACATATTGTGTAACACAGTCCAGTATCACAACCAAGAAATTAATACTGAGACAAACCTTGACTCACCTTTTTCATTCTCACCTCCTCACCTTTCTCACTTAATCCACTTTGCTAAAGTAGACCCTCCTCTTTTTCACCTGATGGACTCCTTACCTTTAATATCCAGCTCAACTCTGATGCTGCAAGCAGATGCTACCCCAATGAGCCCTTCCAGTGTTCGCTCCCCCAGCACATATTCTTCTCTACCGTATTGTCTGTGCTCACCCCCAGTTGTCAAGTTACATGAATGTGCGACTTACCTTTAACATAAAGGAATACCCTCCTAGAGAGCAAGAGCCACTTTTTTTCTCCTTTTTAAAATTTCCATTTGTGGTATAACGTATAAAAGTTATCACCATAACCATTTAAAATGTTCACGTCAGTAGTGTTGAGTAACAGATATCCAGAAGTCTTTCATCCTAGAAAAACATTCTGTACCCATTAAACAATTCCATTTCCTCCTCCCTCCTAGCCCTGATAACCACTGTTCTTTCTCTATAATTTTAGTTACTTTGGCTACCATGTGTAAGTGAATCATACAGTATTTGCTTTATTGTGACTATTTTGACTTAACACTTTTTGCTCCGCTCACGTATTCACATATTCACATGTTCATCTAGTCTCCGGTTTTTCACGCCACGGTGGATTTATTTGGAACTTTTAGGAGCTATTTCTTTGATCTTACTCAGTCTAGAAGCTTTAATCTATGCATTTAAAATTTCATTAAAATATATCCAGGAGTTCAGGAGCTGTGTATGTTTTATTGAATGCTTATACCATTCATGCGGTCAAACAGAAAATAGCCAGCACAAGAAGTGTTACCATAATATACTGAAGGCTCATACATGTTATAGTATGTGACTGGTTTTCCTTCCTTTTGAAGACTAATTTTCCATTGTACGTATATACCCACTTTGCTTACCCATCTGTTGATGGCCATTTGTATTGTTCCTACTTCTTCGTTGTCATTAATGTTGTGTTAAACACGAGTGTGCAAATACTTCTTAAGATCCTGCCTTTGATTCATTGGGACATATATGCAGAAGTGGGTATATGTGGGATTGCTGCAGCATATGGTACTTGTGTTTTTAATTGTTTGAGGAAAAGAACTATTTCTGAAACTTGCCTCAGTATCTATGCAGCACTGTGCTCAGGTATGGGCATGCACTCACTGAAAACAAAGTAATGGTTGGATGAGTATTAGCCAGTACTGGTCAACTCATTAAAAAATAGCCTCCATTTTGTTAGAGGAATTGCTTTGTAAAGAAAGTTGCTTTACCATACATATTACCAAAGTATTTGATCGAGCAATTCAAATTAAAAAATGCAGGGTTTTTTTTTGCACTATTTTGTCAAAAATGAGAGACTATCTTATGGAAATCCTTTCCCGAGTGTGCATGTGCACACACATACGTACAGATTTTGAAATTAAACCACCAGTGAACATCTTCCTATATGGATCTGTGTCTATATTTGGTTTCCCTATAGGCACAAAAGCTAACATTGATATTTCTAGGAAAATTCTTATAAAATTAAGCCAGTGTGTTACATGATAAAGAGAGCATGCTACAATGACGAATCTTGGACTTCAGCTGGCCGTTTGTAACAGATACCACTTTGTCCCGTTAGATCTATGAAGACTCCATCGTCTTACAGTCAGTGTTTAAGAGTGCTCGGCAGAAAATTGCCAAAGAGGAAGAGAGTGAGGATGAAAGCAACGAAGAGGAGGAAGAGGAAGAAGAGGAGGAGTCTGAGTCAGAGGGTAAGCTTGGGCCTGTGGGTCCTCCACTTCTTTGCCTCTTGCCACCTGCATCGGTATTTCTACAGATGCGAATAGAACAGACACTAGAGTTGGGCACTTCCTGGTCTGCCATGTCCTTTCTGGGAGACCTGGGGCATGTGCTTCACCCCTAGCACATGCTCAGTTTCTGCTTTGGTGGAAACGCCCCTCCTCCATAGGGAAACATTTAAAAAGAATGGCCCAGGCTCATTGCAAATCTCACTAAAAGTCACCTTTGAAAGTTGGTGCAGTGCACCCATTCTCTACCAACACTGCTGTCGATGCCACCTATCTGGTTTTGCTTTTCTTTAATTGAGGTTATACTGGTTTATAGAATTGTGTAGAGTTCAGGTTTCTTACCTCAGTAACTGTATGTGTCGCACCATCTCACCACCAAATGTCCATCTCCATCGACCAATCAATCCCTCTGTCTGATCCACTACCCCATCCCCTCTGATAATTCTTTTGTCAGATCTAAGGTTTTGTGGTTGTTTGTCCCTTTGCTTTGTTTATATTACTTACACGGGTAAGTGAAATGACATGTTTCTCTTCTTCTGACTTATTTCACTTAGCATAACCCTACACGGTGCATCCATGTTATCACAAATGACAAGATTTCGCCTTGTTTTAGAGCTGAGTATATCCTGTAGGTCAGCCCACCTATCTGTTCTTAATTTTTATTGTTTTTAAACATTTTTCAGTGTAGGATTTCTTCCCTTAAGTGTGGTCGCCAGTGTTTATCCACCACCAAAGTGTTACCTGTTCTTAGATATAGTGGTTCTTTAATCTGGAGGGACCGATAAATCTCTGGTTCCTGGGCTCCATCCCCTAACATTGACTCAGTAGGTGCAGGTGGGGACTGGGAGTGTGAATCTGTAAGAAGTACACAGGGGATATAAGTTCCCTCCTGGGCCAGGATGTCACTTTGAGACTCAGTGCTTTAGAAAATTGTCAAGTGAGTTGGAACCGTGGTCCATTTTATCCATCATGAATCAGATACTGATCAGCTCCCTATTTAAAAGGGTGATCTTTTGTCATGGATTGTTTTGCATTGTTTTTTGAAATACTGCATTAGAATATTCATCTTGCTGAATGTGGGTACCCTCTTAAAATTCTATACCCAATGCAAATGGCTCTTACCAGAGCCCTGATTAATGACCCTACTATTTCAAAGGGTAAGACTGTCCTCAAAAGTCTAAATTTCCTTTTGTTTGTTTTCACTTAATACATCCTCTTAAAGTAATAAATCCCAGTAGTATGTGATCTGCTACATAAAACATTAGGTGTGCATTTACAATTTATCATATTTTTCTTAATTACATTTTAGTATAGACAATTTATACAAATTTTCCTTTCTAAAAAATTTCTAATTTCATTACCCGATACACAGTTAACACTTTTAGAAATACAGAAAAAAAATCTGGAAGCCAGATTCTCAAAGTATAATGCACTGCTTTATAGAGTGACTTTTCTATTACAAATATTTTCCCATAGCAGTGAGTATTTCCTTACAGCAATTACCTTAATATTCACTAACAAATAGGCCAAAATACATTGATCTCACTCTAAATAATGCTGTCTTAAATGTTGTTACACATAAATATATGCTGATGGTCTTAACAGGGATTTCCTTGGTACATAACAAATTGTTTTTCTCTAGTCACCTTTAGGATTTTTTTCCTTGTCTTTGGTTATTGACATTTGAATTATAGTGCTTATTGGTGTGGATCACCTTTTGGCGGGGGGTGGGGGAGGAGTTCTTATTTGGAAATCTCCAATCTTTCTAAAGCCTGCTGTCTGTTTCCTTCCCCAGGTTAGAGAATATTTCTACACCTTTCTCTCTCCTCTCCTGGGACCCTTGGAGAATGTTGTCTCCTCAGTCCCTTGAGCTGTCTTCACTTCTTTCATTCCTGTTTCTTTTTGCTGCTTTAGGGTGGTGAATTCTACCACCAAGTCTTTAAATTACTGATTCTTTCTTCTGCTTCTCATCTGTTGAACCCCCCAGTGTGTTTTCTAGCTCTGTGACTTCTGTTTGGTATTTCTTATATTTTCTTTCCTGCTGTTGAATGTCTCTCTCTTCATCCTGTCTCCTCTCAAGTGCAGTGATAATCTTAATGACCATCACATTGAACTCTATCAGGAGGGTTACTTTTCTTTCTGCCACCATTAGCCTAACAGTCCAAGGCAGCTTTCCCAGTGGGGGGTTTGGAGGGACATCCACTGACACAGAATGCCCAATAACTTTAAAACATACCTTTGAGTGTGCTACGCTCTAATTATGTGTGAGGATGGGATGCATTTTTCATATCTTTACATGATTTCATGCATTTCCGTTAGTAAGTAGAACTTTTCATTCTCAATCTCTTCTTTTCCTAAATTACTCAAACCAAAACGACAGACTCCCAGCTTAGGGCTCAGTAAATAGACATCAGGATACAATAGATAGAAGCCTTGACTTGGAATACAATTTTACATAATAGGACTTGCAGCCTTTGCCACTTTGGGGTTGGGGGCAGGATATACACTTGCACAATGTGAGTACAAAGCAACTCCAGATTCGACCTTTTTTGTTAGCCTACACTTGCATAGAGGATTTTATTTTTGTAAATGACAGGTAGATCCCTCCATGTCACAAAAAAGTCAAAGATCCCTTTTGGAACTATGATTTCCTTCACGACAACACCTATATCTAGGTACCGTAAGACCCACCAAACATGAAAATCTAGCAAAACTGGTTTGAATGAGACACTTTAAAAACCTCATTTTTAAGTCCTAAAAATGATATTCTGTGGTCACCTATCCCAAAATGATGTGCCCTGGGCAGATTTTCTTTGTAACTTGGGCTATGCTCCTGTCTGTGGCATAGCACTTTGAAAATCTTCATGTGTGTTTCCTTATTTCTACCCTCACAACAGCCCTGTGGAGCAGAAATGGGTACCATCCTTCTGAAGGGTAATTAACAGATCACTGTTAGCTATTCACCATATAGATACATCTTGGAAGAATTTGGGAGAGGTATAGTGGATTATCAACAAAAAGGTTTGCAGCAGCTTTGTACTGGCAAAAAGCTGGGAACGTAAATGCCCTTCACTAGGGAACTGGTTAAATCAAATGACAGAATTTGCAAGTGTCAAAAAGAATGAAGCAGAAAAGTATGAGTTGAACAGAGGAATGTCCCACATATGTGTGCAAAAGGTATGAATCTGGGATGCTAAGGCAAGTGCATGTGTGTTTCAATTCTAATATTCTCTCCATAGAGAAAATTATGGAATCTAAGAATATACAGAATCATATATACAAACACATTATACACAGGTATGAAAGTGCTGCGCTTTTAAAATAATCACCAGAAAGAAAAACAGTGGACACAAACTAGAGAGAAGAGGTTGAAGAAAGGAAAATTCATTTTGTACTTTTCTGTATTAAGAATATTGTTTAGCTATTTTAAATTCATTGTTTAACTGGAATTATCTACACAGTAAAATTAGCCCTTTTAATTGAACTTTTACATTAAAAAGTATTAAATGTCAACAGCCCTGTATCCTGTTGAGGCAGATTCCTGCACAGCGACTAGGAGGTAGGAGAAGCACCCAGCCCAGCTGTCCCTTGTCTGTCTAGGGTGACTGTCATGTATCTCCCAAAGTGCGAGCTATTTGCAGGTGAAATGTTAACTAGATTGGACGACAGAACAGGCATAAATCAAGAACATTCTGGGCATTCCTGGAGATGTGTCTTATCAAAAGTGTTTCTCCTACCTGTGAAGAGATTTCTGTGATTCCTCATTGCTATTTTATTTTTGGTTCTTGTTGTAGCAAAATCTGTTAAAGTAAAAATCAAGCTCAATAAAAAAGATGAGAAAGGCCGGGACAAAGGAAAAGGCAAAAAAAGGCCAAATCGAGGAAAGGCCAAACCTGTCGTGAGCGACTTCGACAGCGATGAAGAGCAGGATGAAAACGTAAGTGGGGCTGGTTTTCAGTGAAGTGCAGGTGTCCTCTCTGCTTCATCCCTTTACCTGTGCCCCTTCGAGCCTCTACATTCTCCTTTCTGGGTAATAAAGTGAAAAGATTTGATGAGATTTCATTACTGAAGAATGTGAACAGAGCTGCATGATTTATAACAAGAAAGAATCTGGGGCTTTGTTGATTGCTTTTAAGAAGTCTTAAAGATGAAAAGCTCCTCCATCAAGTTTTCTCCATGGGCACTTGTCCTTTTATGTCCATCACACCCAGCACAGTGCCTAGTCTATAGCAGTGCATTAGATGAGATAATGATTACATGGAAGAATGAGGAAAGTGTTACTTAAGGTGCCACATGAAAACCCAGATGAACTTTTAAGTACCGAGAGGTGTTATTTTTAATATTTTAAAAATTCAGGGAGCTTTTATTGAGCTAAACCCTGAAATAAGTACCTTCCCATATGGTACCATATTTAATGGTTTTATTAGCAGCATGAAATAGATGTCACTGCCAATGTATTATAGAACTCAGTGCCTGGGTTATATCCTTGTTTTGCTATCGCTAAGTAAATAGTCAAGTGCACTATCATTATCTGTGTGGGCAACCAGGTGAAAATGCTGGCAAACTTCTAAGACCTTGCTTTTGATGCACCCCTCCCCCGCATCATACATTTCTCCGAAGACCTCATTTCCTACTGCCCACCCCCACCTGCTTTTTTCTCTCTGGAAACATGATTTAATGTTTTACTACACATGCTAATTGGATTTTCCTTCAACACATTTCCATTTTGGTTTGTCGAAAAACACTCAGAATTCTTTTCCCAGTCTACCCAGCCTTAACTCTTGACATGAGCAGTTTTATGAACATCTAAGCTACTGTACTTTGAGAAAGGAACAACGGGACATAAGGGAATGTTAGTGGGGAAAAGAAGGTATTTCATATATTCAAATTTCAATTGTAGCACATACAGGATCTAAAATTATGGAACTAGTTTACTAAGACTCTTTATTTTAAAGTTTTTGAAGTATTTCCAGCTAAAGAACTATAAGTAGCTTGAGTAAAACGCATTTCATTGGGAAAGCATAATAAGTGACTATTTTCCTATTTCCAGAACAGAAAAGAATCATTAAAAAAAAAATACTGTATGTTCCTTAGAAGACTTACGAGTGAGTAGACATCAAATGCGTGGTGCTTCTACCTCCAGTGAATTTTCTAAAACATAATGATAATAAAAATAGAAGTTATTAGCCACAAACTTTTCATGCCAAGATGAAAGAGTAAAACACTAGCAGAGAGAGGCTGTTTGTTGCTTTGGGATTGCCAAACAAACTGTTGATTCCTGCAGAATGAAGGGACTTGGAGGGTCAACTGTTTCCAAACTATCATTTCTACATTGTCTCTTGATGGTTTATTATACCTTCATTTTCTAGCATGTAATTTTGTCTTGTTTTTACTTTTAGGAACAGTCAGAAGCAAGTGGAACTGATGATGAGTGATCAGTATGGACCTTTTTTCCTTGGTAGAACTGAATTCCTTCCTCCCCTCTCCCCTACCCAGTGAGTTCATTTGTCATATGGGCCCTGGGTTGTTTCTATATCATCATCTATAAATTAGCTTTAGGATAGTGCCAGACAACATATGATATCATGGTGTAAAAAAAAAACCACACACACATACACACATAAATATTTGTAACATATTGTGACCAAATGGGCCTCAAAGATTCAAAGATTAAAACAAAAAAGCTTTTGATGGAAAATATGTGGGTGGATAGTATATTTCTAAGGGTGGGTCTAATTTGGTAATGGTTTGATTGTGCCTGGTTTTATCACCTGTTCAGATGAGAAGATTTTTGTCTTTTGTAGCACTGATAACCAGGAGAAGCCATTAAAAGCCACTGGTTATTTTATTTTTCATCAGGCAATTTCCAAGGTTTTTATTTGTTCGGTATTGTTTTTGTTTTTTACACTGTGGTACATATAAGCAACTTTAATAGGTGATAAATGTACAGTAGTTAGATTTCACCTGCATATACATTTTTCCATTTTATGCTCTATGATCTGAAAAAATGCTTTTTTAATTGTATAAGATTTATGTCTACTGTAAACATTGCTTAATTTTTTTTGCTCTTGGTTTAAAATTTTTTGTTGAAAACGCTATTGAATATTGCAATCTGTATAGTGTATTGGATGGCTTCTTTCGTCACCCTGATCTCTCCTATGTTACCAATGTGTATCGTCTCCTCCCTAAAGTGTACTTAATCTTTGCTTTCTTTGCACAATGTCTTTGGTTGCAAGTCATAAGCCTGAGGCAAATAAAATTCCAGTAATTTCCAAGAATGTGGTGTTGGTGCTTTCCTAATAAAGAGACAATTTAGCTCAACAAAAGTTGCCTCTTTTTTTTTTTTTGAGTTCAAGGGGCTTGGCGCCCTGGTGCCTGAGTGGTCTTGTGCTGCAGAACACTCAGCAGGAAAAAAGGCAAATCCAGCCTCCTGGAATTTGCCAGGTGTGTTGCATGGAGAGATGCTACCATGGACCAACCCATCCTAAGCCCCTGCTCAGTCTTTTCTCGTGGCTTAAATTCTGTTTATGCGCTAGAAAACCAACATGATTCTAGAGACTTGTAATAATAAGTCCATGTAAATATTTTCATTTTCTTATATTTCAAAATCGCATGATTGAAAGACCAGTGAACACCATTTACCCTCCCACTAAAACTCAAAAGTAGGGGAGGGAACAGAAGATTTTAACTAAACCATTTGACAATAATTCAAAACCATCATCACTACTCACCCCTAAATACTTCAGCACAGATCTCTAAAGAATAGCGTAACTTTGGTAACCACAATCCAACATGTATAACAGGAATAACTGCCTAGTATCTCATACCATCCATACTTAAATGTCCCCAGTTGTCTTCACAGAACTAAGTAATAAACACACACGGATGGTCAATTAACTCACAAAGACAAATGATAGAAAGGGGGAAAGGATGCTCTCTCCAATAAGTGATGTTGGGAAAACTGGACACTACCTTACATTACGAACAAAAAACAGGTTTGTGAATAAAGATCTGAAACCCTAACATTTAGAAGGTAATATAGGTGGTAAGTTGTTTGGCCTGGGCACTGAATTCTTGAAAATGTCTTCAAAAGCAAAAATGTAACTACATCAAACTAAAGGCTTCTGCTCAGATTAAAAAAAACAACCTCCTAAAACATATCTAGTGAGGTTAATAATCCAGGAAAATAACTCACTATGTAAACATTCCAAATAAGACACACAAATGGCCAACATGTACATGAAAAGTTGCTCAACATCACTAATCCAAAATGCAAAGCCAAGCCACAACTGTTACAAAGACTATAATCAAAAAGACAAAAAATAAGAAATGAGGATGAGAATAAAGAAAAGGGGACCCGAGTGCACTGTTGGTGACAATGCAAACTGGTGCAACTACTATGGGTAGCAGTATGGATGTGCCTCAAAAAATTAAAAATAGACCTACCGTATGATCCAGTAGTTCCACTTGTAGATATTTGAAGAAAACAATGCTATGTTCATTGTAGCGTTATTCACAAGAAGATTATGGAAGCAACCTAAGTGTCCATTGATCAAATGTGTAAAGATGATGTAGGGTGTGTACACAAAGACATACACACACGCATATTACCCAGCCATAAAAGATATATTGCTATTTGGGCAATATGGATGGGTGTAGAGGGAATAATAAGTGAAATTAGTCAAATACTGTATGATTGCACTTACATGTGGAATCTAAAACCAAAACCAAACAAATGGAGAACAGAAAGTGGTTGAGGGGGTGAGCAGAAGGGGTGGGGTGGGGGGTCAAGTGAGTAAATTCTGAAGATAAACTTTGTAATGTGATCGAAACTAGACTTACTGTGATGATCATTTCACAATGTATACAAATATTGAATCATGGTTTTTGCCATTATGTCAGTTATACAAAAGAAAACCAAAGGAAAAAATTCAAAGAAGGTTAGTCAAAGCATGGCAAGTTATTTCTCAGGGAACTGATGGAGACAAGGACGAAAATGGAAGGACTTTTCCATATTACTAATGGGTTGGTGAAAACTCCATTTCTTCTAAGAACGCCAACATTCTTGCTTTCACAGTCTAAAGAACTGTCATCATACTTTTGAATCTTGAAGTAAATTTAACCCACACATGTGGTCCTTCTGAGAAACTTGTCCTTCCAAGTGTTCACTCTCATGTTAATTTGCAGTCATAGAGCTTTATTAAAATGTGTTGCGTTTTTCTGCTCAGTTTGTTTCTAGAGTCTGGTGACCACAAAAGATTGGAGACTCCCTTGAAAGAATGAACTGCATTCTTACCGAGAGGGTTTAGTATCAGTTAAAGAACATAGTCATTTCACTTCTTCCATTTCTATGTTTACTGTGTACTCCTTGGAATCACTTCACAACCTCAAAGACACTGCTATCCTGAAAGTCATCTAAACCATTATCTTCATGGTTCAGGATTTCTATTGTACGAGGCATATTCTCTAATTCTGTCTATGTTGTTTTCCCTGGTTATACTAGAAATGAGGGGAGGAGAGGGCAACAAATACAACAGTGGTGAAGTGACAGAGTGAGCTTGTAAGAGGTGAGTTATTAGCAAGTGGTGGGTCATCACGTTCATACATACTAGCACATTTTTAACATCATCACAGCCATCTTAGAGTCAGTTCTTAGGTTGGTTTAATTCTTTTCACTGTCAATAGTTTACAAGGAACATGGGAAGGAAGCTAAGAACATCAGGCAATACACTGGATCCTTTAATAGAATTAAATTACTTAATTACAAGAACCCTATGAAAAAGGCATAATTCTTGTTCCTCTTTCACAAATAAGAATAATGTAAATGAAATTGGATAGCTGTGACTAGTCCCCCAAAGCTAAATGTGGAAGTGGGAGTGTTTGGTTCCAAAGTCCGAATTCCATTCAGGCTCCCTAGCTTCCCAGTGAGTGACACCTGGACCTGGTCCTATTGATGAGCCCCAGATACCATTTCTCCCTGCACTTGCTGAACACGTGGGCTTAGAAACAAATCTTGCTTGTTTTCTGGTTCTGTGACTGAGAATGGAGTTCTCTAAGATCCAGTTTTCTTAACTGGGTTCTCTGCTATCCTGACTCTTCCTTTTCTTTACAAAGCACCCACAGGGCCAAGACCTCATACCCCAGCTGCAACTGGACCCTTAAAGGCTTCTAAGAGCAAACTGACTACTATCCGGCAGTGTTGTGATTCATGCACAAGCTGGAAAACCACTGTTTTAAGTCTATCAAAGTCTTAATTTCTGTTTCATTCCTGGT
Source organism: Scalopus aquaticus (assembly GCA_004024925.1). Taxonomy (NCBI): domain Eukaryota; kingdom Metazoa; phylum Chordata; class Mammalia; order Eulipotyphla; family Talpidae; genus Scalopus; species Scalopus aquaticus. The sequence goes on along the minus strand of PVIJ01002845.1, from coordinate 36,697 downwards.
GAACAATATGAAACCATGTTGATCCTGATCTTGATATAAATCACTGGCACAAACATCTGCACCTACCGCAGAAGTGTCATTCTGATAAAATCCACTTAAGTTGGGAATAACTGAAAAGGTTAAATATTTTTCTTTCTCTCCAACTCAACTTTTCTGTCATATATTACCAGGAAGCAATCGTCACCTGTATATTTGGCTTGAACCTCAATTAGATTGATAAGGTATAATACCTGGGAAAAATATTTTTGGTCTTCTTAGCTGAAGGAACAGATAATCTCCCCTTATGAATAAATGCAGTTCCTATGGAGCATTTTATTAAAAATCAGTTGTTTTTTTTTAATTTATACATACAAGCTGGGGTGCAGGCCAGAGGCGTGGGGCGGCGAGAGGGTTCACCAGAGACAGAGCGGGTAGCAGAACAGGAAGATCAGAAATAAACTGCGGAGGGGAGCAGCAGGCGAGGCAGGAGAGGTCTGCCGCGCCATGTGGGATTCTCCCCGGCCGGGCGTCGAACTCATGTCGCCGCTGCCGACAGCTCCACAGCGCAGCGCTTAACCACTGCGCCACCCGGGAGGCCCAAAAAATCAGTTTTACTACAGATATCTTGGAGGAATACACAAATCCATTATTCTAAAGTTTTCTACAAGCGCGCCATCAAGCCAGGTAACATCCATCCTGACTCATATATACTGTCATATGTGAACATCAAGGTCTGCATCTCTGTTGAGTGTGGGGAGGGTGTTAACAGAAATAATGGGGCACGTGGTTAGAAACAAAGACTGATATGTTAGAATTGCTACAGTTCAGATTATGTGAGCTGTCTTCACCGTTGATGCAGTTTAGGACATTAAGCTTAATGGAGGGTGGGAGTGACATATTCCAAATAACTGCAACCTTTATGCAAGAAGGTGTCCGTCCGTTCTGCATAATTTTCAGTAAGAATTTTCCAAAGAGATTTTCCAAGTTGAATGAAGTGAGGCATCTAAGTCAAGAATACGGGGAAGACAGCTTCCTGTTTATAAACTTTGGGTTTTGTCATGTACAAGAGAGAAACCTCCTTGTGAACCCGAGAGATGTTACAAAACAAGTCTCCCTGTGGGATAATAAAACTCAATGAGAATTGACTCAAAGTCTCTCAAGCAAATATATGTATTTTTTAATTCTCTTGTAAAAACTTTAATTGAATTTCTCTTGCTGGACTACAAAATGGACATGTACCCACCACAACCAGTAATAAATACAAAGAAAATTAAGTTAGAATTCACCCCCACCAGACAATTACCTTTAATAACCTGACAAAGTCACTTCTGCCTTTTCTTCTTGCTTACATAAGCATACAGAACCAGAGACACTATTGAGTAGCAGCCCCCAGCCATAGTAACATGCAATGAGTTAAGAAGCCAACGATGAATGTGTGACAGTGCTAAGGGAGACAATGAGCTTAATCGAGTTTTGGTAATTTCCTTGAGAAGGAAGTTGTGGTTGAATTTTTCTGAAATTTGATTTACGACATGCCTTTCTATGTGGGGATTTGATTAGGATTGAGAGACTATCATGATATAATAGTTTAGGATTGGTGGAAATAGTAAGGTGAGGATTTTGAAGGAGGATCACTAAGTCTTAGAGCATAATTATCAGTGGATGCTATCTACTGAAGAGTTGATTACGTCAGGAAGCTAATTAATGAATAGTAATTTGCATAGGAAAGACTCTCGGAATACTAAAGTTGTGTTGATGAAGACAAAGGAATTGTTAAGTCATATTAATGTAGGTGGTTAGCTGTGTGTGGGTGAATGATCTGGTTTTTCTTATTTTTCAAGTACCATACTATCTACAATGTGCCTTATCTTCCTCTAAGTGAACACAGATTGAACACATTAATTTGTTTTCTTGGACATAAGAACATGTATTATTCTTTGTCATCATAATATGAACATAGGCACACTGTAGAAAATGTGAAAGAAAAATACAAAGAAAAAAATTCACTTATTACCACTCAGAGAGAAGCACTTGAGATTTCTAGTTTCTGGTCTGACTTGGAAGGAGCTTGAGAGACATCGTCCCCATTCATACAAGAAAAATGCTGAACAAACTGAAAATCAGTATCTTCATGGAACTGAGTCAAGGACTAACTATTGCCCCAAAACTGAAGAGAAGGATAGACATAGAGAATCAAGACCTACTGCAGTAACAGAAAATTTTTGGTGAACAGTACGAGGTTAGGAGAACAATCTATAATGAATTAGTGGAGGCTCAGTGTAAAGAAGTTTGAGAATTAAAAACTTCAAGGGGATTCAGTCACAGGCCACCCCATACTTTCATTGGTTTTATCTCTAGGAGCCATATCAGGTTTTCACAGTGAAAATAAGAGAAAAAAATACCCTCATGCTTCAAACAGAAAGAGGGGGAAAGTAAACTTTAAATATGCTCATAGTATTTTTTTTTTTCAGTGTCCAACTGACCTGGAATCGGGGAAATACCTAATTCCAGCACCCTCTAACCTTCCTGTCTCCCCTAGGGGAGAAATAAAGAAAACTGAGAAGGCTTTTCAAGGGCACAGCCCAGGGGCAAAGACAGGCTCATTAAAAGGCGTAATCACAGGACTGCAGAACAAGCCCCCACTCACGTCAGCAGGTTCCTGTATAACAACAGACAATACAACTGAAAGAACTGTACATCTCAGGTGATATTTTTTAAGTCTCTGGGGAAATCCAAAGACAATACAGGAAATGGAATAAGGACATCAAGAGGAAAATTTAACCTCTGACACCTACAGTTACAGCAAACAATGAACAAAACCTAAGCCCTGGCCAGATACACACAAAACTTCACATGAAGGCCTATTTACCTAATACATTTTTATTTTTTTCCTACTACATTATGTCTCACTTGCAATAAAATATTATAAGGCGCACCTAAAGACTTAGATTAATCACACTTTAAAGAGACAAAAAGCATCAAAACTAGTTTTAGACATGGTAGAGATATTGGCATTATCAGGTTGTAAATGTAATTAATAACCAAAGCACTGAGGTCTTGGGCCTCCCTGGTGGTGCAATGGGTTAAGTCTCAGCACTGTGAAGCTATCCAGAGCCATTGCAGCACGAATTCAATCCCCAGCCAGGGAGATGTTGCGGCAGACCTCTCCTGCCTCGCCCACCATTCCCCTCAGCAGTGTATTTCAGTCAATCTGCCAGTTTTGTCCCCCACTCTGTCTCTGGTGAATCCTCTCACCATCCCCACACCTCTGGCCTACACCCCAGCTTGTACGCATAAATAAATATTTTTTAAAAATAGTAAGCAAAGAGCTCTAACAGAGCAAGTGGATAACATGCAAGAACAAAGGGTAAAGTAAGCCAAGAGAGGAAAGTGCAAAGAATCTAATAGAAATGAGCCAAGACTCAAGACCCTTCCCTGCCCAGTCCCCCGCCACGCCCCTGACCCCTGCCATTCCCCTCACCCCCACTATTGCCATTACTAACAGAAGACCCCCCCCCAAGCTTAACTCTCCAGCAGTGGTGCCTCATCACCCACTGAGGGCCAAACTCTGATCTCTTTATGAAGCTGACTAAGTGCAAATAACAGCATCTGGTCTTCATACTCAGATGGGTGGGAATCACAACTTGGGCTTAGTCCAAAGTTACTTTCATTTCTGTCTATCCCCACACCAGGAAGCAAACAGTATGTAGGATGTACACCAGTAAAGACAATAGCAAATCACACAGGAAATGATACCAACATGTGGACACACTCTGTGGCCTCCTTCAAGCTCCTGGAGGTGTATCCAAAGCACTGTGGTCAGTGCAGCTCACCGATAATGAGGGGCCTACTGGGCAGAGGAATTCTAGTCCCCAAGGAGCCTGTAGGACATGATGAGAACTGGAGAGATCCCAAGCATCGAGGCAAATAGCAACTGGATATACCAATTTTAACAATTCTAAATCCTACATATTTGTTACATCTTTGAAAGCAACTTCAAAGTCTTTCAATCTATGATATCATAATTTTGGTTGGCAACAGTTTTCCTTTCTGAATAATAAAATAATAAAGCATTTACAAGGAATTGATATCTTAGAATCAATAAAATATTGTGCTATTTTCCCTTTTTAACATACATACATCATGTGTAGCAAAGTATGTACACGCTTGTGCATCTTACTTTTTCACCTAAGAAAAAAAATTCGCATCAGTGCACAAAGAGCTGCCTCATCCTTTCTAACCAATGCCAACAACATTCTGTTATGTCATCGAACAGTTCCATGTTCATGGGGAATTGTGCTTCTAGTCCATATTTGGTTATTGTTGTCAAAAATGATGAATGCTATGAGAAGGATGAGCGCTAAGTGCCACAGGGATAGATAAACAGGACAGAGGATCTCTATGAAGGGCCTTGAAGGTTTTGTGGAGAATGTGAAATCAAGTTTGAGACCAGAGGGAGGGGGAGACTTGAGACGACTGCACTTGGAATTTCAATCTGGGTAGACCATGAGAAATTCTGTCATCATCTTCCATTGGAGCGCGTAGATTTCAATCAACTCACTAGTAATGTCTGCCTCAGAGCTCCTTTTATTTGCCCAAACCTACTCAGTGATCATGAAGATTAATATCCATCTTACTGTCCTGAAAGGGCATTGAAAATAGTCATTACTCACTTCCTCCTTCAGGCTGACATATGGCACATGGAAAGAGATTTTCAAGAGGAAATATTTGATGATGGTGAAGGAGGAGGAAAGAGAGGAGGAGAAAGAGAGAGAGGAGGACAAAGAGGAAGAAGAGGAGGAAGAGAAACGTGCAGTGGATTCCTGCAGAGAAGTGAAACTATACATAAAGAATGCAGAGCAGGGTAAAAGAAACTAACAAAATGAGTAAACTGAAATCAGAGTTATCTCGGGTTTATGAAACTCCATCCATCCTGTTCTCCTGCATCAGTCTTGGGAATACCAAAATTTTATAACAGGACTAAAGTACTAGCATTCTGGCATTAGCCAGAGTGGAGGCTGGCTGATTCCTTAAGTCAGTTCCTTTCCCACTCCAATTCTCCTGGAGTAGTGATAGTAATTGCAATATTGTTATCATGTGCTCTGTTCCAACCTCTCTTGATGGGAGGGAGGAAGAGAGGGCAGGAGAGAGGAAGAGATTGTGGGAGGGAGAGAGGGAGGGAAAGAGGAAGGAATGAAGGGAGGAAACAGATACAGTCTTATTTAAATCTTTACAATCTTATGAGATTGGCACTATTACTATTCCTATTTTACACACAGGGAAACAGAAGCTTAGAGGTAACCTGCCCAAGGTCACGCCCCCAGTAAGTAGTGGAGTTGAAGTCCAACTGTTGCAGAGTTAAGAGTTCTTGCTCTGAACTAGAACGTCAACTAGAACTCCAGTCTGCCTCCCAGTATCTCTTTGTTGTATTGGAGGACACATTCTATCGTTAATCTTTGGGGCAGCCTTCTTCCTCTATCCAGTTGAGTAATACACACTGAATATTCTATTAAACAGAACATACATAACGTCAATGCCAATCCAGCATCTCCCTCGTGGATTATTCCATCGGGTCTCTGTATTTAGTCAGGCACCTCCACTCTGCACAAGCCACACTCCGTGCAGTGTTCATCTAAAAGACCAACCTGGGCCTGCCTGGTGGCCTAGGGGTTATTAAACCTCAACACTATTACCACTAGGGCCTGAGTTTGATCCTGGCCTGGGAGCTGACCCTCATGGCGCAGCAGACCTCTCCTATCTCATCTTCTGCTACCCTTAGCAGTGTAGTTCAGTAAATTTGCCTGCTCTGTTCTCCCCACTCTGTCTCTAGTGAATCCTCTCACCCCTACCCCACACCTCTGACCTACACCCAGATCTACTAGACAAATTAAAAAATAAAAATAAAACATCTTTCTAATCATATTTTTATCAGTTTAGATCATTTCAAGTTTTCCTAGGTGGAAAGTGTAGGCCTTTACTATGCATGACTTACAAAGTCCTATAAAGCTTTTCTCTTGAAGTGTGTTTGCCTCATTAACTTATACCCCTAACCCCACAAACTATACTCCAGACTAGCACTGAGAATGGAATAGAATACATGTGTAATTCAAACTTTAAAATTTTACTAGAAATTTTTAAAAGAAACAGGTGAAGTTAATTTCAATAACATTTTATTTAAATATTTTCCAAAATGTTATTTCATCCTATAATCAGTATAAAAATGAATATTGAGAAATTCTACCATTTTACAGTGTCAAAAATCAATATGTACTTTACACATAAACATCTCAGTGTGGACTTACCACATTTCAAGTACTCAAGCTCTCAACCTACGGTTCTCAAACTTTAGTGGCGTCATAATCACCTGGAGGGGTTGCTAAATCACAGGCGCTAGTACCTAGTACCTCCCTTACAGTCACTGATTCATAAAATCTGGGGTGGGACAAGCACACAGATGCTATTGACCCTGGTCTCTGAACCACAGTTTGAGAACTGTGGCTCTGGGTCAGAAATGATAAACTGGTAGCCACCAGTTTGGATCCAACTGGTAGACCACTTTATTTGGACCACATAATGTTCTGGGATTTTTTTTTTTTAAAGATTTATTTATTTATGTATACAAACTGGGGCACAGGCCAGAGGCGTGAGGGGGTGAGAGGGTTCACCAGAGACAGAGCGGGGAGCAGAACAGGCAAATCCATGGAAATACACTGTTGAGGGGAGCAGCGGGCGAGGCAGGAGAGGTCCGCTGTGCCATGTGGGAATCTCCCCGGCAGGGCGCCGGGCCTTGAACTAGTGTCACTGCTGCCAACAGCTCCACAGTGCAGCGCCCAACCACTGTGCCACCAGGGAGGCCCTGTTCTGGGATTTTTTAAAGTAATTATCAACATTGAAAAAAAAAAAACCCCAGGTAGGTTTCTCATAAACATCTAGACTTGAGGGCTTCCTTGGTGGTGCAAGGGGTTAAGTCTCAGCACTATGAAGCTGTCAGCAGCCACTGCAGCACAAGTTGATCCCCAGTCAAGGAGCTTCCCACATAGTGCAGCAGACCTCTCCTGCCTCACCTGCTGCTCCCCTCAGCAGTGTATTTCAGTCAGTTTGCCTGTTCTGCTTTCCACTCTGTCTCTGGTGAAGCCTCTCATCTGCCTCACACCTCTGGTCTACACCCCAGCTCTTGTATGCATAAATAAATAAACCTTTTTTAAAAAAGAGTTGAATTAAAAAAAATCTAGACTCTAAGCTTCTGTTGAAAAATATATAAATATAATTTGATGGGCTATATTTCTGCCTGGCAATAAGCAAGAGAAACCAAATCACAAATGCCCTCTCTTGAAAGGTCAGGAAGACCAATTTCATTCTTATAAAACCAAGATCCCTGTTGTAATTGAGTTGGTACACCCAACCCTAGACCTCCAGGTCTTCTCTCAGTGTTTAATACCCAGCTCCCTCTTGCCTCTGGGACTCATATGTGCTCAGTTCTCTCTGTAACCTTCTTACCAACACCACCACTCCAGCTGGGCTAACTTACCCTTCATCTACCCTTCAGGCTGCAGCTGAGAAGCCACTTTCTCCAGAAAGCCTGCTGTGCTCTCCCCATGACGGAGTATAAGTGCTTTTTTAAAAAGCCTGTGCTTCTCCCATTAAAACTAAGTGAAAGAAAAATCAAGTTTTGGGCAAAATAAAGAGGCTTGCCAAGACAGACTCAGTAGCTCAAGGAGTATGTACTGCTGTGAAGGGGCCGGGCAGTCAGCCCTGCCCAGTGACAACAGAAATCCCTGTCTGCAAGCCCCGGAGTCTTCCTTTCCCCTGGAGTGACCCACAGGTATTTCCTTGTGATAAAATTTTTTCACTCAGAAGTTCTTGCCTTTCTTACCTGAGATAATAAGTTTAAAGTATGCATGCCGCTGTGTCTGGAAATTAACATATGCCCCAGAAACCTAATTCTTTGTTTCTGTGAAATGCTTGTCTCAGGTGTGACTCCTTTTTCTGAGAAAACCCCACCTATCTCAACACTTTATGTGGGGATCCTAGAAAAGGCAGCTTGCTCTGATCACCTTTCTCACCAGTCTCTTCTCCCTTTAAATATCTAATAAACACTTTATCATTGAGATTTTTGTTCCAGTTAACAGTTATTATTCATTACTATAGTTGCCCACTAGCTTATCTGTCTTGCCCATTATTCTTGGGTTTCCTGAGGGAACTAAACCAGATCTTTCCAATTCATTCCTATATCCACAGTGCCTAGTCCAGAATTAGACTGGCTCATGGCTGGTGTTACTAAATATTTGATAACCAAATATATAAATAATGACATAAAACAGCTAGAGATCTTTAAAGGAGTAATGTTCAACCTCTGACTTGCTCCTTAGTTTTAGTCCTAACTCTAGAGGCAACAACAAAGAAAAAAAATTTCATATTTTAATTAAACTTCTCATAAAACTACAGTATAAAAATACATTTAAACTTTTAATTATTTAAAATATTCTGCCAGCTTGTTTTTTTCCACCCTTCTCAATTTACTTAAAGCTAGAAATCATGAAATTAAGTAGAATGCCATTATAAAGTTACAGATTTCTGCATATCATCTGCACTGTACCATCATTTTACTGGTTTGAAACAAACAGAAAAATCTTTCCTTAGATCAAGAAAGTCAATACTATTTTAGAGAGCCTTGGAATTTGGCACTAATAATTTAAAAGAGAAAGAGATGGAAGGATATTCTATAACCACAGCAGCAGTCCACTGGGCACTTAGGAATCACAAAGACAAGAAAGGCAGGAATTCTGTCCTTAAGGGGCTAATCATCTAGTAAAGACTGTAGTTAGGGACACAAGTAAATGCAACATAGCACAGGGAAAGGCAAGTGCATATGACAGGTAAAGAATGTCAGATAAGAATTCAATACAATTTAAAAGATCCCACATCCTTCAACAAATTGCAGTTCGTCTATAGTACTGTCAAGAGTATTTTTTCAATATCTTTTTGAAAATATATAATATATGAGAAAGTAGGTTAATTTAAAAGAATATGAAGAATATGAGAAAGCATGATTTTTGACCTGGGTTTGTGAGGAGCTGGTTTCTGATCTTCAGAAGCTTCTTAATCTTTCTGAACTGAGGTTTCTCATCTGAAAGCTGAGCTGATAACAAATTATCTCTAAAGTCCTTTCTGGCACTAGCATTCAATGAATGTCTATATTCTAATTTTTTATGCTGATTAGACTTTTGTGGTTAAATGCAATTAGTTTTGCTATGTGCTTCACAATAAATTCAGGCTTTGCAATCCGTCATTATGCACAGAGGCAGTCATGTCCTATTGCTCAGGAGACAAATGAATTGTCAGTTTTATTCTGAAGAAAGTGATCAGAGATTATGCGTCTGGAGGGGAAGAGTAACATATTCAAAAGTGAAATAACAACTTCAGAAGGTCTTGAAAAGGCTAGTGAAATTTCTTTGGAGTCAGATAATTAAAAGAAGGAAGATTCCTGGATTAGGTTCCCAGATGCAATGCAAACAGGCAGTGCATGTCATTAAGTCACTGGTGTTTCATTAGTCCTGACCAGGTAAGTGGAGAAGAGGAAGGAAGGACATACTGATATAGTTTGTCTGGTCTACTAAATCCTTAGACATGACAAGCTATTGTAAGAAAGACCTTTGCTAAATGAGCATGACCAGAATTTGCATACTTCCTTGTTGACTTAATGCCTATTTGTCACTAGTGAGGATATTTGCTTTGAAACAATGCTCTAACAAATGAAATTAAATAGCCCAGGAGCATGTAGGTGATAAAATCAAGTGGAATGCTCCCATGTAATTTCATTCACCGATGACATTTCATTGATTACCTACCAGGGAATATTCTGTGACACTTATGGACAAAGATGGACTCTGTCCCAGATGTCTATCAAAACAATTCTCCAAGAAGCAAGACTGTGGGCATAAGAAACCTCAAATTGGTTTCTTTTTTTCTTTAAAGATTTATTTATTGATGCATAAAAGAGCTGGGGTATAGGCCAGAGGTGTGGGGGAACAAGAGGATTCACCAGAGACAGAGTGGGGAGCAGAACAGGCAGATTGAAATATTTAAGTCAGTTACTTCACTGAAATTTGAGAACACAGGAAAGAGTCCCAAACAGCAGAGTGCCTAAAGCAGCACTGATGTTTCTGTGTTTCTCTTTTGGGGCTGCAGTAAAAATAGTGGTCTTTCTGAACCGTGGAAAGAAAACAAATCAAAGGCAAGAGAAACATACAGCTTAGGGAACACCCAGGGGCTCCCCTCCCAGCCCGTACAAACCCGGGCAATGGTTTCACTTGCGTGCTCAGGGGATTCGCAGTTGAAACAGCCTTGGCCAAGAAAATAGAGATCTGCCAGCAAACAGTCCTTGGGGTTGGGAGAAAGAGCACCAGGGCAGTGAGGGGCTTGAGTTGTCAGGAACTGATCTATGGTGAGTTGCCAATAAGGAAAGAAAATTAAAGTAGAAAACAGGAAGAGACAGTGGATCAGAGAGATCACTCGAGGTCATAGAACTACTGAGTGACCGAAGATGGATTCAAACGTGCTCCCCTGCCTTCTTACTTAGTTCATTGAATAAAGATGGGCTGGGACTGTATTTCACTTGAAAGGGTGAGCGGCATGTAGAGATTCGGAGCTACACAGATCTGGACTGACTCCAGATGAACTGCGTGTGTAAGTAAGGTCGTGAACATAAAGTGCCTGGCACGCAGGGGACACCAACGAAATTTTCTTTCTTTTCCACCAGCATGCCCAATCTACCTATCTAAATCTATCAAAAGGCAAATGTAACTGATGAATGTTTTCCATTTTCACTACAAGTTTCAAGAATAACCATTCTTGGCAACATGGAAGCTCATGGAAAGACAACCTATGTTTATGAAATAGTGGTAACATTTTTCAGACTTTTCACCCATGTTTACTAAATAATGCTAATACTTGCTATTTTATTGTAGCTTACTATGTACATAGGTCCAAATACTGATCTGGAAATAATCCTCAGAATGAGTCTAGAAGGCAGAGAGTGTTTTGAGTCCTATTTTACTCAGGAGGCAGCAGGCATGGATGGTTAGACAACTTGTCCAAGGTCCAAGTGGCAGAGCCAGGATTCAAGCAGACAGTGGTATCAGCACACTGCCCTGTTTTAACTCCCTCCTTGGGGTGCTTCCCAACATGTACATGCTATTCTTTGTGAAGTGCATAGACTACAAATCTAAGACATTCTTATTTATCAGCTGCACTCAGAAACACCTAGGCTCATCTATTAACAACATTAGAGGCAAATTAAAATTTAACTTGAGGAAACAATATTTCAGAGCTATTACAAATCTTTAACAATAAAGTAAATGAGTCGGCCTTTAGCTGACCACATCTCTCCTTCTCCCATATGCTTCTTTCATAAATAGAACCTCAAAGACAAATCACAGCTCCTCAACTCACATATTATCCTACATATTATCATTTATTCAGTCAACAAAAATTATTTAGTTCCTATTATGAAGAGAGATTGTGTAAGGCATGATAACCCATCTAGGGGATGAAAAAAATAATGTGACTTTATTCATAAAAAATGAGAAACCCTGAAAATTACTATAGCCAACATGATAAATGAAGAAAAATTAAATATCACTATTGTTTTTAGTCCAGTTTAGCACAAAAATATTTATCGGTGAAGAAATGGAAGGTTGTGCTACTTCAGGAAAAAAAAATGTCAGTACCCTCAAACACTAATCCTAACAAAAGACATTCTGTTTATTAACAGACATTCAATGTTAATATTTCCATATGTTGGGGTTCCTTGCCAGCTCATCCTTTTTATTTGGAATTTCCCTTGCACCAAAAAAAAAATAAATAAATAAATAAAAAATAAAAAACAAACAAACAAAAACCCACAAAATAACAAAAAACAAACCCAAAAAGAAACAGTAAAGGGATAACTTAGGTGGCCAATCCTCTGGTCAGAGCCAACTGGCACAATCCATAGGCTCATTATAGCCACCTGCATTTTCTTTCCCTTGGAATTTTCAGTAAAGACACAGAGACCAGTTATGGGCAGTGTTGGAATTGGACCAATGATACAGCCAAATGTGAGAAAACAGAGACTCTAAAGTGGAAGGAAGGAGCAGAGACTCTCAGAACTTCATGGACAAGAGATCAGGCAGACTCTGCAGAGACCCAAGAATTCCTACTCGATCGGGTCAGTTCTTATGTGACTACTAGAGGAAACAAGTACATAGACTCTTAATTTTAAAGTAGCACATGGATAATTATACAAATTGTATTGCCCAAAGCAACCAGGAAACTCTTCTCAAACAATCTGTGGCCAGCAGGACCAAGAGATACTCAGGTAGAAATAAAAGTTATGTCACTCTGCTTAGATGGGAAGACAGGCCTTGAGAGTCTAGGTTCACACATTTAAATGCACTATTTGGGGGAAAAATGGCAATATTTGTCATTAAAACATACATCTATCACTGTTGAAAATTTTAATTTCTTTCTCTGTTGATATGGAGTACCAACATTATGGATGGTTGATTTGTCTATCTGAAAATACTTGACTACTAGTCCTTAAAGCTTCAGTAAGATCAGCTCCTGTAGACTTTCATTGCAGTCTTAAGCTGGGTTCTCCCAGAAGTGGACCTGAGACCAGATTTGAGTATAAGCAATTTCTCTGGAAGGTGATTCCAAGAAGCACTGGCAGGGGACTGGGAAATTGAAACAAGGAAAGAAAGTCAATGCATTGTGTGTTAGTGAGAAGATGGCAATGGGCCACTGGAGTCAGTGTCACAGAGGACCTCAAGGGGACTGTGTAGAAGACCTCAGCATTGTCCCACCAGCAAGGCAAGGAGCTGAGGTATTTATCCACCAACTCCTACCTGCCATCATTTGAGGCTTCTCTGTAAGAGTGATTAACTTTCTCATACCATTCTATCTGGTGTGGGCCTGACACGCTCCTGCAGCCAGAGAGAGCCTTTAGATGGACTTGTAGAAAGAAGTTATTGACATGCAAGGATAGTGAGTGCTTAGGAATATGACAGGGACACCAAGAACATCTGCTATCCTCACCCTGTGTCCTTTCAGTTAAGCTAAATTGGGTCTTTCTTCTTTGCAACCAAGCAGGCTCTAACTAGAACATTTCCACTAGAAAAACCTTCTGTAGCAGAGTTTAATTCATGATGTTTTTTAATTTGTTAAGATTTATTTATTTATACATACAAGCTAGGGTACAGGCCAGAGGCGTGGGGCAGTGAGAGGGTTCACCAGAGACAGAGTGGGGAGCAGAACAGGCAGATCAGAAATACATTGCTGAGGGGAGCAGCGGGCGAGGCAGGAGAGGTCTGCCGCACCATGTGGGATTCTCCCCGGCGGGCGTCGAACTCGCATCGCACGCTGCCGACAGCTCCACAGCGCAGTGCTCAAAACCACTGCGCCACCAGGGAGGCCCTGTTTTCTAATTTTTAAAAATTAATTAATTTATTTTTTAAAGATTTATTTATACATATAAGCTAGGGTACAGGCCAGAGGTGTGGGGTGACGAAAGAGTTCACCAAAGACAGAGTGGGGAGCAGAACAGGCAGATTGATGGAAATACACTGCTGAGGGGAGCAGAGAGCGAGGCAGGAGAGGTCTGCCGTGCCAATCTCCCGGGCCAGGCCTCGAACTGGTGTCGCTGCTGCTGACAGCTCCACAGTGCAGCGCTTAACTGCTGCGCCACCAGGGAGGCCCACATGATGTTTTTTTAAAGAAATAAATCTTTGCTTCAAAAACCCTCATCTTTCATTCATTCTAACTGGCCTCCCTTCTCCAAGTCCCCAATGACTGAATTAGTATCATTTTATTGCATTATTAAAAGTTGATTTTACACTGTAAAATTTTTAATAAAAAGCTACAGGAGGGGAACTGAAATTGGACTTCAGTATAAAAGGCCTGATGGTTTCCTTCACCAGCAAAGTCTCCTTTCATCAATTATTTATAGGCTGATAGCAATACTGTGTCATGAATTAGGATAGTTGAACAGGCCATCTGTCTCCCAAAGAAAGAATTAATGACAACACAAGACTAGACAGCGATGTGTAAACATGTGATATACAAAGTCTCTTAATGTTTACTATAAAAAATAGCAAGAGTGATCAAAGTCAATGAGAAAAAAGTTTATTCTCCAGTATTGAGAAATGGAACTGACTAAAAAGGCCAAGACTCAAGCATTGACAATTTATGTCCTACTTCAGCATTACTCTCACCACAAGTATGTGAGTTGCCCTCAACACTGATATGTAGTATTAAAGAAGCCTGCTAACCTAACCACCCTACCCAGGATGGTTATATATATATGGTTATAAACCATAATGACATAATTTAAGACCATGCAGCTGGGACATTACCAGGGTGTGGCCTAGGGTTTGGAACTGAGGATCCAATGACATATTTGCTGATTGGCTGAAACAATGACAAGTGAGGGCCTTCTAATCCTAGAATTTCAGTTGTAGCAAAGATAAACAGTACTGGAAAACAACTTTTCTGTAGTTTTTCTTTGAAACTAATTACACTGGTTTATTTCACTTATCCAGAATCCTCAACAAGCTTGGGGTTGAAAAGGACCTTCAGAGTACAGTGGGGCACACTGGAGCTTTGTTTTCAATCTTCAGTTACAATCTGTAGCTTTTAATTGTATTTTTATACCATTAACATTTAAAATGATTACTGATGCAGGTGGATTGATATATTCCATATTTGTGACAATTCTCTATTGTCCTTGTTCTTTGGTCCTATTTTTTTTTCTTTCACCCTCTTCATAACTTTTTTAAATTTTAATTGAGCATTTAAAATGTTACCATTACTCCTTTCTTAGCATATCAGTTATACTTCTTCTCCCTTCCTTTTTTATTGGCAACCCTAGCATCTGCAATATATATTTACAACTAATCCAAGTCCACATTCAAATAAAACAACACTGTTTCATGGGTAGTGTGAGTGCCTTAAAACAGAGTAATCATAATTCCCCCTTCCTGACCTTTGCATCACTACTATCAGTCATTTCACTAATATACAAAACACACCCGTGCTACATATACATATACACGTTTATAAGCATACCTATTCAAAAGGAAATAAGAGATAATTTTTGAACTACTACCTGTTAGAGCAATTAAGAACAATATAAGTTTTTATTTTAGCTTCACCTATTCTTTCTGCAATATTTTCCTTTCTTTATGTAGATACAAATTTCTGACACTCCACCTTCATTTCTTCTAGTGAACTTCTTTTAATATTTCTTGCAAGGCAAGTCTACTCCCTCAATTTTCATTTTCTGAGAAAGGTTTTTTCTCCTTCACTTTTAAAGGATTATTTCACAAGACACAGAATTCTAGGTTGGTGCGTTTTTTTCCCCCTCTTAACACTTTAAAAACTTCACCCCACTGTCTTAATCACATGGCTTCTGTGAAGAAGTCAGGCTAACTCTCATCCTTGCTTCACTATAGGTAAGGTGTTTCCCTCCGTGCCTTCTTTCAAGATTTTTTGCCTCTAGTTTTCTGCATTTGAAATATGTGTAGGTGTAGTTGTTTATTTGACATTTATTCTGCTAGGTGTTCTCTGAGTTACCTGTATCTATGATTTGGTGTCTGACATACATTTGGGTAAATCCTCAATCATGATTGCTTTAAATACTGCTCTGTTCCCTCCTCTCTTTCTTCTTTGGGTATTCCCATTACATGTGTGTTACATCATTTATAGTTACCTCATAATTCCTGAATATTCTGTTTTTATCAGTCTCTTTCCTCTTTGCTTTTTAGTTTTGGAAATTTCTTTTTAAAAATTTTTTTAAAAAGACTTATTTATTTATGTACAAGCTGGGGTGCAGTCCAGAGGCATGGGCCAGCGAGAGGGTTCACCAGAGACAGAATAGGGAGAACAGGCAGATAGACGGAAGTACACTGCTGAGGGGAGCAGCGGGTGAGGAGAGGTCTGCTGCGCCATGTGGGAATCTCCCCAGCCAGGCTTCAAACTCGCGTCACCGCTGCCTACAGCTCCACAGTGCAGCGTTTAACAGCTGCGCCACCAGGGAGGCCCTAGTTTTGGAAATTTCTATTGAGAGGTTCTCATGCTACATGCTTCTTTCTTTAGCCACATCTGATTTGCTAACGTGCACATAAAAAAACATTCTTCATTCTTGTTAAAGCTTCAATTCTATAGTTGTTATTTACAACTAGCATTTCTTTTTTCTTAGAATCTCCATCTTTCTGCATATGCTGCTCAGATGTTTTTGCATGTTGTCTACTTTACCTCTCAGAGCCCTTAGCATACTAGTTGTTTTATATTCCTGATCTGATACTTCCGACATCTGCCACGTCTGAGTCTGGTTCTAATGCTTGATCTGTCCCTTCAAATTGTGTTTTTTACCTCTTAGTATACCTTTCACCTGGGCTGGATAGGTGGACGTGATGTACTGGATAAAAGGAACTGCCATAAAGAGTCCTTTGGTAACATGGGGGTGACGTTCAGGGGAGGAGGAGAGGCCAGTAGTGCTCTGAGTAAGTCCTGGTGTTGCTGTGAGCCTGTGCCTCTGGACTGGGAACTTCATGGGTGCTTCTTGGTCCCCAACCCCAACTCTTGCTGAGATACCCTGGCTAGAGGGACCTGGAGGTGGGCATTTCCCTCCCCTGAGATGAGTCAGGCTCTGATAAAAATTAAAACAGGGGGTGGGGGAAAAAAAATTAAAACAGCTTAGAATCCATAGTTAAATACTTTCTCTTGGGCAGGCTTGTTAAGAACAGAATGCTTTGACAAATTTAAAAGTGAGTCCTTTTTCCCTTCCCCTGCCAGAAGCATGAGAGGATTTTTCTCTGATATTCACGGTGAGAATCTGTTCAAACTCCTGGAAATCAAACTCACTAAAGTATAGGGCCCAAACCATGACTGGACCCCCTTGGAGTTTTTGACATTCAGACTTTCACTGGTGAGCTTCCAGCCATTGTCAGTTTCCAATACCAGCACTGTTTCCTGGGAAGGTTTCTGCTCCCTTATATTATGATTCTTTCTACTTGCCTGTCTGTCTCCAGTTTGGGAGGCAGCAATTTCCCTGTGATCTCACTTCTCTTACAGACCTAAGAAGAATTGTTGGTTTTTCAGTTCAGTTTTTTTTTTCTTTTTAAATGTGGTTTGTTTGTTTTTTAAGATTTATTTATTTATGCATACAAGCTGGGGTACAGGCCAGAGGCGTGGGGCGGCGAGAGGGTTCACCAGAGACAGAGTGGGGAGCAGAACGGGCAGATTGACGGAAATACACTGCCAAGGGGAGCAGCGGGCGAGACAGGAGAGGTCTGCCTCTCCATGTGGGAATCTCCCTGGCCAGGCGTCAAACTCGCGTTGCCACAGCACAGCGCTTAAACGCTGCGCCACCAGGGAGGCCCTCAGTTCAGTTTTTTACCTATTGTTATGACAGAATGATGACTTCTGAGCCAATTACATGCCAGACTAGAAACCAGAAGTCTCCCTCCTTTGCTTTTCATTCCTTTATCAGCAGAGCTCAGAAATCTGAATTTTGGGTGGGAGAGGCATACATAAGGTCCTTCTGCCGGCCTCTGCAACATGGGGCATACCCAGCTGCAAGCAGAGACAGAAAGGCTTAACAGAGAGTTCAATTTCGAGGACCCTAGTCCTATCACATTCTGTGTTTAATTTAAAGTTTTCCTTTCAACTTGTGATTGCTCTAGGTATTCCCTAACCTTTAGCAGATTCTTCTAAACATTATAGTGCCCGCGCTTGGAAAAAGAGCACCCCATAGAGCCAACTAGCTGAGCACTCAAGTTCAGGGAGGGAATATAGTTCCCATTCACCATAATGAAAACGGCAGCCTTCACACTTACATAGTGTCAACTTGCAGCAGCAGTCCTGAAAGAAGCCACAGGTCAGGAAACAGGCAACCAGGACAGGTGTATGCACTGGCACGCATGATAGAAAGTTCTAAAAATACTTTTGGTAAGGAATCTCTGGGGTGGATGTGGAGGGTAGGGGAGCTGGACTTCAAAAGGTCAATTGAAATGAGGTTTCAGACACATGCCATCTGGGTATTATGGAGGAGAAGTATGGCCCACAAGGGCAGGAGAAGGTGGGTACACCTGGAAGTCGAAAACACCTGGGCACTCTCTTTGCCACAGCCTCTCTCGCTACCTACAGGCAGGTGGTGCCACCCTGGTTCCTCCAGACATGCTTTCCAGAACTTTAACTCTTCTGATGGGGTCCTGGAAAAATTCCTATCTAGATGCTCTTCTTTTCCTGAGACCCAATATTTCCATCAGCCACAGCCCATTCTGCTTCTAAGGGTGCCAAGTTAAAACAAATTTCAGAGGGTGGACTCATTCTGTAGTTCTGTATCCCAACTTAATATGGACTTACTCTCTGACTAAATCCTATTTATTGATCTATGTGGTAGAATATTCCAGAGTAAAAGCATTATCAAATTTTCCAAAGGAGTTACTTTTAATGAAATGATGAGCTGATAAATACATTGGAGAGCAACCTTCAAAGCATCATATAGTATTTGCAACAATGTGCCAAGCCAGGAACACCTACTAGTTTTAACACGAGGTTCACAGTTATTGGGCCAGATACATGCCAGCATAGTCACAAGTCACTAGGCATCATCCTGGTAGCTGACTCCCTTACCGCTCATCTTTGCTCCACCACCAAGTCCTAATGATATTACTGTTTAATAGCTCCAGAGTCTCTTCATTGGGATTTGCTTTACCTTCTTATCTACCACCACCCCCCTGGTCTGCTACATATACCATCTTAACAGTTCTCACACTTGCCCTCTCTGATCCAATCTGTAGAAAGAAGCCAGGGAGATTATTCTGAAATACAAACTTAATCACGACACTTCCTACCAAAAGTATTTCAGTGGATAGCCACAGTTTAGACCAACATCAAAATTCTTAACATAGATAACAGGACCCTGTGTGAGCTGTCCCACTCCTTTTTCCTGCCTCTTCTCATCATCAACCATCTCTCTTACTTTCCACATTCCTGTCTGAATTACATTATTTCAATTCCCTCTTTATACCATCTTCCCTCTTGCTGCAGGGCATTTGCACATGATGCTCTGTCTTTGGAATACTATCACTCCCCTCTTCACACAGAAATACTTTCTCATCCTTGAGAACTCAGCTGAAAACTCATGTCCTTAGAATGCATTCTCTGAGACTCCACTGCTCACCTACAACTTATGCTTATAGGTCCACACACCTTAGTAACACTTCACATGGCAGCCATTAACAAATCTTCATTAATATCAAAACACATGAATGTGTGCTGGGTAAACATTTTATGGAAACATAACACAAAGGAAAGCCAATTTGAAAATTTCACTCCCTGATTTTTCACAAGATGAATACACCAGGCCAAGAGCATGATCCTTCCCAGATCCCAGAGCCCCTCTCCGGTCACTATACCTCTCCCCAAGGGCACTATATGTTCTATTTGTTTTCTAACGCATTACTACTGCATTTTTGTTTTTCAAAAATTCCTGAAATTTTTAAACAATCCAATAATCCCCCAGACCCCTTCCCCACACTGAGTTTGATATGTTCCCCCCAATCCCTTTCTCGTATATAGCCACACACATAAATGATATATGTGTAAAGTATGTTTTATCACCACATCATAATTTTATATTTATTTATGTGACAATTCATTTGCTATCTCTGCCACTAAATTGTAATCGTTACAAGAACTGAGCCAATGGCAATATCTGCTCCTCCTTTCCTCCGCAGCATCTAGCACAGGCCTGGCCCAGCGCACATGCCACAAGTACGGTGAATAAGTCAACGAATCTGCCAGGCGCTGGGGCCGCAGGAGTGAACAAAACAAACACGTTCACTGTCCCCACTGTTTTCTGGTGTAGAGAGGACAAGTGATCAGAAATTTGTCTTAAAGTTTCCCAGAAGTGATGCTCTAAAGTCACAGCCTCTCAACATTTGCAACAACAGATAAACCCAGACGGTAGTGTTAGTGAAATAAGTCAGACAGAAAAAGACACACACTGTATGATTTCACTCATATGTGTGGTATATATCCAAATGCATGGATAAATAAAATGAAAGCAAACTTTTAGAACGTAAGACCAACTAGTGGTTACCAGAAGTTAAGGGGGACTGGGAGTGGGTCAATGGGGTAAAAGGGGTCAAATGCAGGATGGATCGAATTGGACTTTAGTGGTGAACTTAATGTGGTATAGGCACATTGGTTTTTAAAGATACACATCTAAAACTCCTATGTTGGCATGTTATTTTTATTAAAAATAAGTTAAAATTAAAAAAACAAAGCCATAGTATCTGTTCTTGCTCACAGAGATGACCCATATTTCAGAGAGTTCTCTGACATCCCAATCCTGGGCTAATGAAAGGGCCTCTTCTTGATTTCCTCCTGTGACCCCTACTTCTACTGGGCTCTGTCCCAACTCTAGCCCTCTGTGTGGATGTTCCTCAATGCATTTATATCTCCCTCTGCCTTTATCATACAAAGCTCAATACCCTCTCCAGAATGAGCTAATAAAGTAAATGTGTAAAAAGAGCACTGTACTTGTGAATCAGAAGATCTGAGTTCAACTCCAAATGCTTTCACTTTCGGGCTCACCCTGGGCAAATCACCCCACCTGTCCCGGCATAAGTCTCCAGATCTATCAAAGGCAGGTGCTGCATGATGAAGACTCTAGAGTTTCCTTTTAGCTCTGATAGTCTATAATTTTTATGATGGAAGGTACCTATGCTTAAGAGTAAACAGCTCATCTTTCTAAAGATGGCCTGATAGCCCAGTGATGATTTGACTTCCCCAGAGGAGGTTTAATGCTGCTGAAGTCTGATTTGGTTTCTTCATTACACAGGTCAGCCTCATTCCAGCCCTCCACTTTGGTAAGACACACTGCAAATAACAATAGCAGAGGTGAAGTAGACAAACAGTTCTCTAGGAACATCGACATGATGATCAATAATTTCCCTGTGAAAATGCTAGCAAGGGGGTCTCGAAGGTGGTGCAGGGGTTAAAGTGTCAGCGTTATCAAGCTATCGCCAGCCACTGAGGCATGAGCTCAATCCCTGGCCAGGGAGCTGACCCACATGGTGCAACAGACCTCTCCTTCTCGCCCGCTGCTCCCCTCTGAAGTTCATTTCAGTAGATCTGCCTGTTCTGCTCCCCACTCTGTTGCTGGTGAATCCTCTCAACTCCTACACTTCTGGCCTGCACCCCAGTTCTTATATGCATAAATAAATAAAAATATTTATTTAAAGGGAAAATGCTAGCAAGTTTGGACATTTTCTCTTAAAAATCTCTTTCTTCAGAAAATTTTCTTTTGAAATACCATGACCTGATTTTCAGCAATAAACCAGTTACAAAGGCTGGGGTTTCTTGTCAAGGCAACGAAGTTTTGACTTTAACTTGATAATTATAGACTAAGAGGAAAGCAAAACAAAATCTTATCTGATTGTATCAGGCTGGCCTGAGAGCCACAGAAACTGAATCCACCATCTAGAGATAGATAGGCCAGTCAACATGTAATTACGATGAGGACCCCAGATTTTAAGCTTCCTGACACCTGGCAACCCAAAGGCATTCCTGTTCTGAGGCACTCCCCTGTCTGGAACTTTCCAGCTCTCAAGATGAGGGTGGGTCCCCTAGGAGTGGGTGTGGCTTGCCCTTAGCTCTCCTTACTGCCTGAGACCACCAAAGACCCTGCAGACTATGGGGGCTGAGAACATAGATCCTTGAGTCTTGTGAGCCATTTTGAAACATCTCTTAGTCATTGTCTAACTTCATTGTAACAGAAGAATTCAGATAGCTATTTTGGGCCCCATTTTAGAGACAAACTTGTCCAATCTCACAGACTTGAGAACAACAGAATTAGGTTTCAACCCATATCTCAGAGTTCTGAGCCCTACAAGTTCAGTTACACCAAGAAGAGTTTCCTGAGGCTGCCGTTCTCTCTTCCCCTAGTCCCTGATCATGGGAAAATTTCCAGGAACATGATAAATTCTATTATTCAGGCTGGACAGAGTAACTGCCAGCATCACTCTGCCCATAGTTCCCCTTATCCATCACTAATCATGAATTGGGATGACTGGGTACCCCTGGGGGGCGCCAAATCACCAGGCTCTTAGGGGCTTTGCCCACTGCAGGAAACTTGTTGCAAAAGCAGTTCCTCTAATACTTCTTCTAAACAAAGTGATGAGTTGGAAAAGAAGTGGCTTTGAGTGAAGGTGAGCCTGAGGCAGGACACCAGGAAAGATTTTAGGGGGGAAAGTATAGGGAAGAAAAGAGAATGGAATTTGTTTTTTTTTTTTTTTGTATCATTTTGTTCCAGAACCTAGTACATAGCAAGGAGTGTGGGATATTCCAATAAACCATTGTGTAAAAGTATGAGCCAGTCTCACAGAAGTCCCTTGAAAGATATCGTCAGTTTATCCTCATCCTCAATATGCCTCTGCCATCTACTAACATACTTAGGCATCCCTTATTGTCAAACACATAATGGAAATTAATCCTTCACCATTCCTGAGATCACATTGAGTTACTCTTTATCATCAAAATTCTGGAAAAGAATAGTTTATAATCACCACCTCTAGACTCTTATTACCACTCTCTGTAATTTTATCAAGTCAGAATCATGCTATTAGAATTGAACTGAATCTTATTCTTTTATTTCTAGCAACTGGCACCTATTTGATAGCATGGAGGGACCCTGTTTTGTGGAAAATCCCTGTGCTCTCTAAATATGTTCCTTCTCCCGCATAGTGAAAGCATGCACCCTGTTTTGCAGTGTCCTCTATACTGAATCTTCTGGTTGCCCAGTTAAGTTCATGTTAAAACTGTAGGTACAAGGTAGGCCTAGAAAGCATATTCTGTTTCATATAAAGTCAGCTCTGTGCATTCCACATGTGTCCACCTGAACTAATTTGTTTAAATCTGGAGTCAGCAATTGATCCAACATCAATAGGAAAAATAGTGGTATCACACTGTCATACCTCAAACTATTCTACAAAGCTATAGTGATAAAACAGTGTGGCACTGGAACAAGAACAGACATACAGATCAATGGAACAGAACTGAAAGCACAGAAATAAACCACATGGACAATTAATATATGACAAAGGAGCCAAGGATATATACTGGAAAGTTTCTTCAAAAAATAGCGTTGGGAAAACCGGACAGTCACATGTAAAAGAATGGAACTAGACCACCACCTCACTCCATACAAAAAATAACTCAAAATGGATAAAATATTTGGATGCAAGATCTGAAACCATAAAATACATACAAGAAAATATAGGCAAAACAGTCCAAGACAGCAGCTTCAGTGGATTTATCACCGACAACAAGGATAACAAAAGAGAACATAAACAACTGGGAGTATATCAAACTAAAAACTTTTGCACAGTGAGCGAAACTGTCACTAAAATGAAAAGACAACCTACTGAATAGGAGAAAATATTTGTACACCATACTTCTGACAAGAGGCTGATCTCCAAGATCTACAAAAATCTCATACAACTCAACAAAAAGATGATAGTCCAATCAAAAAATGAGCAGAAGCACTAAGTAGGCACTTCTCCAAAGAAGACATACAGATGCCTAATGCGCACATGAAAAAATAGTCATCATCATTTATCACCAGGTAAATGCAAATCAAAACCACACCCTGTGAGAATGGCCCAGATCAAACAGACCAGAAACAAGTGTTGGTAATGATGTAGAGAAAAAGGAACTCTCTTACACTGTTGATGGTAATGTAGATTGGTTAAGCCCTTCTGGAAAACAGTGTGGAGTTTTCTCAAAATATTAAAAATTTAGCTACCATATGACCCAGCAATTCCACTCCTAGGTATGTACCCAAAGAACACAAAAACACTACTTAAAAGGGAAATATACATTCCTAAGCTCATTGTAGCCCTATTTACAATAGTCAAGCTATGGAAACAACCTAAGTGCCCCAAAATAGATGAGTGGAACAGGAAGATATACACAATGGAATACTAATCAGCTATTAAAAAATAAAAAAGATACACTCTTGCTATTTGCAGCATCATGGCTGGAACTGGGGGAGCTTAATCAAAATTAGTCCAGAGGAGAAAGATAAATATTAGACGGTGCCACTTACAGGCGGACTACAGAGAAACAAACAAACACACAAAAAAGGGTTAGATAAAGCCAAACTGAAAACAAACCCTTGAAATCTCACTGTAGAACTGAGACAACCAAAGGAGCATGGGGAAAGGGCAAGAACAAAGTGGGGAGGGAGCATCATGGACTATGGTAGTGGTGGGTATGGTGCAGTAACCCCTGCAGGGGGAGATCCTATACATATAAAACACAAGCAACCTTGTAAAGCAAAGTTACACAATAAGAGAAAAAAATTAACTGAGTGCTTATTTTCATATTCTGTGGTTTGTAAACATTAATTCCAAACAGAATTTAAAAGCACAGCTGTCCTGCTAGACTATCTCCATCTTCCTTAGACAACATTTGAAAATCCACACATAATTTACATTCTCCATTCCTGGATAGTTCACAGAAGTTCAGCTTCTGAATCTAATACAGAGCAATAGTCAATCAATTCTCTTCTTCCAGAGAATTCTAATTTGCCAAGACCTGACAAAGCAAAGGTAGAATGATCTTCATAAAAGAAAGATTTGAGATTGTAACCAAATGAAACATCTACTGATCAAAACAAAGTCCAAATTGTTTTACCAGTTAAATAGGCTGTTAGTTAAATGATTTAGATGCATGGCTAAACCAGGTACTTTATTTTCTTTGTCATATAAAGATTCACTGTTAGCCTCTTCTAGGCTGATCTGGACAGATGATGCCCCAAATTTAGGAAGAGCAAAATCCCTCAGTATCAGACCAAATCCAAGGCATATTTTCAAGAGCAGGAGTTTCTTCCACAGTAATACCTTTAAAATAATGGTCCATATTTGGAGACCCCAAAGCGTAGCTTTAGGGAGAGGACATTATAAAAATTTCTATTATCCTCCTGCCTTGAAAATCTACTCTGAGTATAAAATCCAAATAAATATACCATGATAGCCATGTAATTGGAGTTTCTGATTTCATCTTCAACCAGTTTAGAAACCTCTTCAACCATATAGAATCCTCTATACAAAATCGGGGGCCCACTTTGGAGGTAGTGATAGAATCAATATATTTTTAATTCGATCTATTTAGAATAGAACTAAGAGATACTTTGGAGATCATTGATTTAGGACCCCATTTTACTGGTGATGCTAACCCAGATTGTTTTATTTAGTTCAGTAACCTACAGAGGGCACTAGAAGAGATTGATAGTGAGATATTACCTCACACCTGTGAGAGTGGCTGTTATCCACAAGTCAAGGAACTACAAGTGTTGGAGAAGGTGTGGAGAGACGGGAACCCTTGAACACCATTGTGGGAATCCACTAAGGAAAGCAGTATGGAGATGCCTCATAAAATTGAAAACAGAATCCCATATGACTCAGTCATCCCACTTCTTGATATTTACCCAAAGAATAAGCAAAATACTGATTTGTAGATATATATGCATCCCTATCTACTGCAGCTTTATTTACAGTAACCAAGAATTGGAAACAACTTAAGTGTCCACATACAGATGATAAAATAAAGATGTAGTGGTGACTATATATAAAATGGAACTCTACTCAGCTATATGAAATAATGAAATCCTGCCATTTGCAACAACATGAACGGACTAGAGGGTGTTATGTTTAGTGACGTTAATCAAATAAACACAAACACCATATGATTTCATTCATATGTGGTGTATAGAGAAAACAAATTAAATAAAAACTTTTAGGCTCTAAGACTTACTGGTTATCAGAAGGCAAGTGGGAATGGGAGTGAGTAAATTGGGCTAAAGGTGTCTATTTTATGGTCAAGGATAGATTTAGACTTTTATTAGTGAATTTAATGTAGTACATACATGTTAATTTATGACATACACCTGAAACTTACATAATGTTATAATGCAGTATTATTTTAATGAAAAAGTTTTTTTTGTTTTTGTTTTTTTAAGAAAAGGAGGCTGATCCTTTGTCCACTTCCTGCCAGTTTAGTTCACCTGACTGTAACCTTATAGCCAGTGCTGCAGGATGGTTAAGTCAATAGTCTCTGGGTTAGCTGCTCCTCCCTGCTGCTAATTACATAACCCTTATAAAAGGATGGGAGGATGGATAAAATGAGTTAATGTGTGTCAAGTGCTTAAAACAGTACCTGGCACAAAGTGAGGGCTCTTAGGATGCTAACATAATTGACCCTCATAGTATTCTTTCTAGAATCATGAGATGACACTTAGCAAAGTTTTTAGTATCCCAAGGTCAACAAATACAGTCTTACAGTTTTTTTTTACAGCAAGGGTGGGAGAACAGCTTTCTGAGTCCTGACCATTTACTGATCATAGAGGAAATGGTACCGAAGATTTTTATTTGAAAGAGAGGATATTTTGATAGTTAGAAGGACTTCTGTAGCTCACATAATAGTGAACCTGGAATCATGAACAGAAATGCCTTAAAGGATCACTTCCTTTCTAGAGTCTGTTTAAGGGAATTCCACAGCAATGTCTGGCAACCACACTTCTGTCTAGTTGGGGAGTTCATACCAGAACTACCACCTTGTCAAGTTGAGAATTATTGCTACTTCCTTGGTAAGAAGGAATAAAATAATCCCATCATTATCAGAGTCCACATTTTGGTTTTAAAAGTGCTCAATCAATGAATAGCATCATATTTAGTAAACCCCATATTAATTCTCAAGCTAGAGTAAAGAATCACATTGTTAACAACTGTGACATCAGCAAATCTGAGTGCTGTTTAAGTAGGCGCCGGGACTGCTGGGAGTCTAGCAGACCATTCAAATCAAGGTTTTGGAGCTCAGACTAGGGCAAATGGGACCAAAAACACCTTTGTGATGAGAATTCTCTTTGGCTGAACTTCACGGTACACAGGTCATTCATACCTACCTCATCCTTGAAATTATTATGGGAAAGACAAATCTCTCCTTCTTAAGATTCCAGTAAAGTTCCCATAACTTAGTTTCATTGGCTGAGCTGAGGCCTATCCCCATTCCTAACCATGCGTCTGAGGCCAGGTAGGTGTCAGAGCAGAGATGAGTACTGTTGACCAAATTGGTTCATGTGTCCACCTTGAAGTCTGGGGGCATGTGGTTAGCCCCAATCTAAAGCACATGAACAGAAAGAAGATGAAGGAGGATGCCTCAAGGAATGTGAAGGTTCTGCTACCAAAATAAAGATTTATGGATGTTGGGCAGGTGAAACCAATAGTTAATCCCTCTCCCTGCTCCTCCACTGCTTACTGTTAGGACCTTACCAATCACTTGACCTCTCTACTTTAGAACCAGTAATCTGATCTACAAGAGACCTGAGCTGGTACATGTATATAAGCATCCACTGAAGGGCTTGTAAAAAATATTTCCTTGGGTCCCACGTTCAGAGGTTCCGAGGTGGGGGCGAAGTGGGGCCCAAGAATTTGGCTTGCTATGAAGTACTCAGGCAATGCTGAGGCTCAGCTGAGGACCACACTTAGTGTAATACAGAGCTGAATGATGGCTCTGTTCCTTCCACCCCAAAATTCTGTGAGTGATTAAGTCTTCATTCTGAGGTTCACAGCTAGGGATTCTGCTCCTGCCCTTTCTACTCTGGGGCACCTCAATCTTTGCTATTGAATTTGCAATGAGAATTTTCCAATGGGTCATTTGGTATGTAGTGGTTCTCAAGCCTATTGGAACCATGGAACCCTTCATTTTGAGGAACTCCTATGAAGATTTATTGATATTTTCTGACGCTGCGCAGAATGCAGGCTGAAAAACTTCCTTGCAGCTCAACTGTATCCTGAAGGCTCCATACTCTGATGCACAAGCATGTTCAAAGATGCCTCCAGCTTCTGAGAATCAACATGTGACTGTCAGGATAAGTGCTGTGTCATGATTAACCGGCAGTTCCCACACATTCTAATATGTTCAGAGTGGAGGATCAATGTTATTATTCAACAGCAATCTAGAAACTCACTTTTTGACCAGAGGAGATAAACGTTTGAAAACTAAGGTGCCAATGTTCCAGACTGTT
The DNA here is from genome assembly GCA_004024925.1 of Scalopus aquaticus. Lineage (NCBI taxonomy): Eukaryota > Metazoa > Chordata > Mammalia > Eulipotyphla > Talpidae > Scalopus > Scalopus aquaticus. The sequence goes on along the minus strand of PVIJ01002845.1, from coordinate 8,583 downwards.
CTGTTGTGGTTGGATGTGAGGGGTGGGAGCTTGGGAATGGTGTGAATGTTCTCAATGGGAGGGAGGGAGGCCATCCAGGTCTGAGAATGTGGAAGGAAGTCATTGGGAGCAGGTACTGCTCTGTTACGGCTAGAAGTGGGGGTGGCACTGCCTACCTGGGGCCTAGGCAGCAGTTATGCCATTTTGCTAATTTCATTGTGGGTACTTATAAAATCACCATTAAATTTTGAGCTCTTAAAAAAAATTCTTAGAGTGTGCCAGCCTTAACTGCGGTAAAGATCAGATTTGTCTTAATTATGAGAGTGTGATGCTGACGATACTATCAGAAGTGACAAGGCTGCTCTTTTTAGAATTGCACCTAATCTGACTGGATCTCTGAAAAATGAGATGTAGACAATACGAGGGCCAGTTACCCTAATTTGTAGAGTTATGTAAAGTTCCAGGTCAGTGCACTTTCCCTGGGATTTGTGTGATTTGCTGAACTCTCTCAAGAACATAAACTAAAATAAAGCAAGTGCAGACACCACCACAGACTTCTTCCATATGACTTGAGGCTGCCTATCTCACCCAGTTAAGACTAACTGAATGTTAAGGAGGCCTTGAGAGGAGAAAACAGGCCTGTCCTGTTCAAGTGCTCAGCATTAAAAAATAAACACATTGTGACCAAATAGGAAAGAGACACGCAGCGGGTGGTGGTGGGAGGGGAGGGCAAGGGCACAAAATGGAGTAGAAAAGGACACATGGGACCACGGAGATGCATAATGGGTGAATCGGTGGTAGGTTACCCAAGGGGAATACAAAATGTAAAAGGTATAAATAACAATAAAAATACATATATTAAAAAAAAATTCTTTTACACTAAAACGAAACAAAACAAAACACACTGGTCTCACTGCCAGGAGCAACGCCATGAATCCCTTTGCTTTGCCCCACTTCTCAAACTTCCTACTCTAACCAGCTGGCCTGTGTCATCTCTCCATTAGTGCAGGTTTGAAAAGCTCCACCGCAGATGGACTTGACATTGGGCAAACTGCCACTTCTATTTACTGAAATGCATTGCTTGCATTTTTGAAAGTGTAGGACACAAAGAGGTTGCTTTTTAATTGCAAGAAGTGGAAAGTGTCTTCCAAGCAGCAGCATGCCTCAAGGGAGTCCCAGCCAGAGAGGCTCCTACAGCAAACTCCATTTACCCTGGGGCTGAGGTGGCTTATGTGACTCTTTAACTCACTCTCAGCCACCCCTTGCCTGCAACTGGCTTTCTTTTCTCAGACTCCCAGATGCACTGTGAAGGCTGTGAAAGCTGTGCCCAGCCTGGACTCTGATCTTTCTCCCCTCCCCAGAAGGGGTTGCTGGTAACTGGACCGTGTGGCAGATTGTCCTGAGCAGCTGGGGAATCTTCAGCTCTCTTGGGCCCAGTGTGTTCTGACAGCAGGTTCTGCTTAATGCACACTCATTTCATTTCTGTGTCACTAAACAGGAGCCTGAAGTGTCACTTTCACAAGGCTTCTGAGAGAAGAAAGGGGTGAGGGCAGGAGAGCCAAAAAATACTGGAATATTAGGAAGAAAAATGTCAGTCCTGCTCCTCTGGATTATGGCAGGATTTGCTCAAGAGAAACCAGAGGGACACTGGGAATTGGTCATTTCAGATGGGGGCTTAAGATGATACAGTTGTTAAAGAATGACACTGGCACTGACAGAACACCAGGCCTGCCAATGCTTCTGCCTCACTAACTGTTCAATAGTCATTCTCCAGCATTTGTTTCCACCAGCAGCATGTAATTGGGAACTGAGATCTAAGGACTAAGGGACCACAGGCATCTGCCCTCTAATAAAGAGCCCAGCACTGAGCAATGTGGGATTGGTGGACAAATGAAAAGTGCAGCTCTGGTCACATACTCTAGCACCAAAAGTGAGTCAGCAAGTCAAAACCAAAGACAAACTTCTAAACTGCTATCCTTCTGTTAGGTATCACACTCATTGTGCCTGAATATTTCTCAATTGATTTTCATCTGATGACTGCACCTACTCTTCTCTTTTGTGGAGACAAGGATCCCCAAGTGAAACTGGTGAAACTCACCAGTGAGACTTGTCGATAGGAAGGCTGCCAGTGTGAGCTCACTGCAGGCAGAGGCAGTGTCAAGGTCAAGGTTAGTGATTGGCACATGGGTGACTAATAAGGTTTGCTAAATGGCATTGGCTTCCCACTCCTTTTCATTTATTTTGCATCCTTCTGCTTTTTTTTTTAAAGACTTATTTATTTATGCACGCAAGAGCTCGAGTGCAGGCCAGAGGTGTGGGGGTGGTGAGAGGATTCACCAGAGACAGAATGGGGAGCAGGACAGGCAGATCGACTGAAGTACACTGCTGAGGGGAGCAGCAGGTGAGACAGGAGAGGTCTGCTGTGCCATGTGGGAAGCTCCCGGCAGGGGATTAAACTCATGAGGCAGTGGCTAGCAATAGCTAGATAGCACTGAGACTTTAATCCCTGCACCACCAGGGGACCCTGCACCTTCTTATTTTTACAAAACAGCTTTACCTATTCATTTTTACTAAAAGCCCATAAAGTAGGGCAGATGTTTTTTGATCCTTAAAAGCGAGATGAAACCTTGTGTTCTTTTCTATTCCATTTACAAGGGACGGACCATGAAGATGGATCACGGGTGAATTGGTGGTGGGCTACCCAAGGGGAATACAAAATGTAAAAGACATAAATAACAATAAAAATATATATTTATTAAAAAAAAGAAAATAGAGAAAAAAAAAGTGAGATGAAACCAAGGCACAATAGAGTTAAATGATTCATTCAAGATGACAAGGTGAGTGTCGGGGTAGCATTTGAACCAACTGCCAAGGTAGGGAAGGAGGCACTTGAGGAAATGAAAGAGAATGAGATTGCCCAGACCCTACATTTGTGTCCCTTTGATTATTTATCAGGCCTTAAACTTGTGATTTGGAGAAGCTTAAGAAATATTAAGGGTATTTTAGCTGTAAAGGTAAAAATACACAAAGATATAAACTTCTGTAGGTTATGGATGAGTAAATGCCCCCTCTAGGTTAAAACTCACACTAAGACTTTTATTAAGCTCGTGATTAACAGTAAAGCGATTAGACACTACCATAAGGCACAGACGCCATCAGAAAAAAAAATATCAATTTTGTTAATAATGGAAAATGGAAATAATGACTGTGTCATCAGGAATTATTTACCATAAAAGCAGTTTCTTTTGCTAGGAAAGTAAACATTACTACTTCTCCTCAGTACTTATCTAGCAGCAGGGGATTATCACATCTGATAGCACCCTGTTCAATTAGCATTATCCCTTAATTATTTCTGAAAACTACTAACAACATAACCAAGTTCATCAGTGGCCACAATGCTTAATTTTGTACTTCCGCCATTATGCTTACAGTGGCATTTTTGCTTTCCTAGAGTAAATTATTAACACTTCTCAATCTGAAATGGTACTAAGTCATTATAAACAATTCTCTAAAAGCTAATTCTTATTCTCTAGATCATGCATTCTTAACAGGGCTGATATCGCTCCCAAGGGGGCAAAGATTGGTTCTTGGGGTTACAAAATCTTTCCCTTCTCATATATAAACAGACACACATGATACAGAAACACAGATGTGGTGCTATCTATGGTATTAAAATTCCCTGGGAGGATAATTAGGATGAAAAATATCTCAACGGCTTCTTCTGGAAGGGACAACAATGAAAAATAGGCTGAGAAACACTGCTCTAAGTCTATGGTTTGCAAACCTAGCTAAACAATGGGATCTCCTTCGGAGTTTTAAAAAAATACTGACCCTGGATCCACTCCCAGGTTTCCGATGTAACTGGCACACATAAAGGCTCCCAGATGAGTCCAAATAGTACAGCTGAATTTGAGAACCACTGCTCCAAATTGCAGATGACAAAATTCCCACCACTTTCCACCCCAAGCTAAGGAGCTGGGGCTAAACCAACACAACATTCTTTCCTCGAAGAACCCAGGTGTGGTTTTGAATTTTCCTCATTTATTACCACAATTAACTGGAGTTGACATGGGAAATAAAACCAATTGCCATTTCTGTTCTAGATGGTCACCAGGTTTGAACAGAATCCAAACCTATACCCTAACATTAGTTCTAAAAAATGTCTAGTCATTAAGCTTTAATGTTCCTTTGTTACTCTTTCATTGATTAAAGAGGAGAGAACCAAAATTGGCGATGAGTAAGGCGAAATTAAGGAATTTACTGAACATCTAAATGCAGTTTTGCAAAGGAATGTTTGGTTGCACCCAGGAAGAGCTGATATTCTATTTTCATTATAAAGGTAAAGTGTCTCTTTTGGATGTGAACAAATAAACCCACCAGCTCAATGAATGATCCCAAAAGTTTTCATTGCATTGCAGGCCTCTTTGGAGGATATTCAGTTTTATTCTAGCATCTGTGATTTGAATATACATCTTTTAATAGGCAGAAAAAAATAGTTGTCACCAAGTACAAGAATTAATATCATGTTTTATTATAGTTAGAACTTCAAGTGAAAATTCGAATGAAATCATTTCAAGAAGAGGAGTTTCTAATGAACTTACATTTAAAAAATGACTGTTGAGCTAAATAAAGATTAAACAACAAATGCATGCTGTAAGATAATTTGGACAGCAGAAAAATTGTATCTTTCCTTCAATATGTTGCATATTGAATGTAACATTTCATATTAAAATGAACTATTTATATATATGGGTGGGTGCACACATGTGTATGCATATATGTGACATGTCATTGGTTTTAGGGGGACAAAAGGGCCAATGATGATTTAGAAAGGTACATAACTCATCAATCATCAGGGAATTACATAAAAATAAAGCCACCAGATGGGCAAAAGCTGAAAATACCAACTTTGCAGAGAATGTAGAATATGCAGAATAACAGCATCTCTCATCCACTGCAAAACTGTCCAGTGACTTTGGAAAAATTCTGTAGCATTATCTGGTAAAAACGAAGGAATACGTGCCCCATGCCCTGCCAATTCTACTCCTAGGGATTTGTGCTAGAGAAAAGAGCTCATGTTTTATGGGGAGATATTTCCAAGGATGCTCATAGCAGCTCTTTCAAAGAACAAAACTTTCCATCAAGGATAGAAAGTGTAAGTAATTGTGGTATGTTCACAAATGTACTATCATACAGCTATAAAATTGATAAACTATTTCTATGCATAAAAACATGGATGAATTTCCACAAGATAATGTTGAGTGAGGACAAAAAGACTCATAAATTTCAGCAACAGACAAAATTAAACAATAACACATAGGGATACTGATACAGGCAATAAAACTATAAAGAAAAGCAAGGAAATGATTATCAACAGTGTCAGCTGAGTGGTTAGGGAAGACAAGGTGTTATCATTAAGGAGGGGCACCCCGAACAGGCGGGGCGGGCTACAGTCACACCAGTAAGTTTCTTGACCCAGGTGGTAATAACACACACAGGTGGTCACCTTATAATTATTTCTAATGTATGTATGTAATTTTGAGATATAGGTCATATTTCATAATAAAAATGTAACTGTTTCTAAACTTGCTATTTTCTATATAAAATGGCTTTCATGAACCCAGGAATAAATCAGTATAGTTAAGTAATTCAAAGAAAAAGTTTTTGAAGGGGAAATGAAACAGATCACAGAATGGAAAAGAGCTAAACAACAGGCTTTGGGAGGATCAGCAACAAGACAGTGCTAGGGATCCTAGAGAAACACTTTCTAGAAGGTACGCTCATCAGATACCTTGATCAGTTTCCTATGTTCTGAATCTTCCTACTGAAGATTCCAGTTCGAGTGGACAGAAAAGAATTGGCCAAGTATGTGCCCAATTGAACTACATGGAGTCAAGGAGATAGAGAGGAGGGAGACTATGCAGGTGAAAACCACCTATTTTCTCCACCAGAATCACACTGGTAAAGCCAAAATGTAGAAAACACCAAGATCCTAGGCTCGCAGCTAAGAATGACAAGTAAAGGCAAGACTAATTCATTTCTTTGATGATAGTTCAATTTTTCCTAAAGAGTTAACCCCACCAAAGGATGATAGTTAATTTGCTTCATTGTAATGAATAATGAACTCCAGGTTTGGAGAACATAAGTGATATAAAAATGGGGAACTGGGCACAGAGGTAAGATTATTCCCCCTGATAATGCCCCAACTCACCATATCCCTTCTCTCAGAAGTGTTTGCAAACCAAAAATGGTCACTCTGATTATTGCTTCCTCTTCAGAAAATCAGACTTCACCCATCCTTTACGGTCGTCTCTCTAGTGAACTCCATGGTGGTCAGAGTCACCAAAAAAGGTGAAAGGTGGTTAAGAAATGGCAAGAGTCAGTGTTATTGTTTGGGATCCTCAAGGCCAATGACTCATCTGTCATTTACAAATCTCTGGCTCCTTCATTTCAGAGTGGAGGGGGGAAGGTGTGTACATGAGTGGACTGGTGTGGTGGGAAGGCAGGAAATATTACCATGCCTGTGGGAATCCTAACCACCTGTTATTTAATCTGTGTCAAGCAATCAAGCAAAAAAAAAAAAAATACTGACTTATGCATGTTAACATGTCCATCCAACAGCCCTACTTGAACAATGAAATGACTCTTAAGCAAAGGGTGAGTGATCATACAAGAAACACACACACTTGTGAAGCAGAATGAGTTGCCTCTGCTAGAGACCAGTTTAGATAGCATCATAATAAAATGCAAACTAAGCATGAATATCTGTATTCATGAGTCTGGATTCCTAAGAGTAAAGGTGCTTATATTCTTATTTCATTCACCAGTCACGTTAATCACAAAATACTCAAATGCCCATTTGGTCTGCAGTTAGCATCTATTTCTCTGGAGCCTAGAGCACTTTATAAATATTAGCTCATTAGCATTAATAGAAAAGCATCTTATCACATGGCGCTCGAGAGTTAACACTGAATCCACTCTAACCAAAGACCAGTTAGGCTTTGAGCAAAACCTCCTTTATTGATGGCTTCTGTGGATAGGGTTGACATCCGCCGTCCCCCATTTGATCTCATTATTTCAGATCCATACATCCTAGCTGGCTTGGCCTCCTCTCGGGTCCTAGGTCCTCCTGCCACATATATGCGATTGTTTCACTGCTTCCTTTCTCAGGGCTCGGTTTTGTCTGGCTCTGGCTCTGCGTGTTAAAGGATGAATACCTAGGTCCCCCGGTGAGGGGCTAAAGCTCCCAAAGCCCTTCATCGGGTGACCTCCTCCTGTCGGGGTCATTTTTCTTGAGGGTTTCTCTTGGGGGCCCTGAGCAGGAGGCTCTGAGTTGGGACCCCGGTACTTGACTGACAAGCCCCTCGATTGTTGTGGGAGACCCCAGGTCGCGGGGCGGAGAGCGCCTTTCGTGAATTCGGGAGGCTGGGACGTGCATTCCGATGAGAAGGGAAACGTGTTGGAGAAGGCAGGCCTTGATGTATGCCCTGGTGGACAAAAGCTGCTAGTGTCAGCTTGATTTGCAAGATCAACATTCATGAGTTCCACTGCTTAGAAAGGGGGATTATCTGCAAACCCAGACCTGAATGGAAGCCATAAATAAGTGATTTCACACTACCAAGCAGGAAGAATATTCCCCCTCCTAAATTATTCCGAACAGCATGTTCAGCCCCTCCCAGGTTCCCACCGCTGGTGAGCCCAAGGGGTGGTGTGTTCAAACGGGGGACCTCTTGGACACTAGCCTGGCTGCCAGCTTGGTTGCTAAGCGCCCTAAGCAGCTCCTGCTTCACTCCCAAAGATCCACTCCGGGTTTTGCTTAGTGCTGCTCTGGTGGCTTATTCCAGGCCTCACAAGATCCAGGCAAGGTTTTCCCTCTCACCCCCAGCAGCCAAGGCGCTGCTGGGGTTCTAGGGCCGAACTCACCAAGGCTGAATGTTTAAACGGGCTTTACTCTAATGTGTATCCCTCATCAAAGGCTTTGGGAGGGTCTTTCATCAGCTGCCCAAGGAGGGGCACGCTCCCAGCTACCCTCATTTGTAGCAGGGTTTATTCAGAAATGTAAATGTACCCCCTGATGCAAAAAGAAAAGGGTGGAAGGTGTTTTTCTTTCGCTCTGTGCACCCGATTTCTCATTTTGCCTCGCCCTCATCCATCCTTTGTGTTTGCCTGGCTGTGTTAACCCTATGAGGAATCTTCTCTTCTTTCTCCTTTATGATTGCCATCCCCTTAGTAGCCTGACTTACTTCTTCATGTACCCTTCCCAGTTTCTGGAGGTAGTTTTATTGTAGGACAGATAGAGATGCTTGATGTCCCCCGGAGCTCTGAGTTGTTGGGAGTGGGAGGTGTGAGTGAAAGCAAAAACGGGGTAAGCTCCTGGGTACTCAACCAAGAGTAACCAACAGATGGTGTGGTCATTGTTTCCGTGAACCTTGCTTAGCCTGCCCAAGTCCCCAGCCGCAGACAGGAGTGGCTGCCCTCCCCAGGGGCTGCAGTAGGACTTGGGCGCCCATATAAATGGGTTAAGAGGTATAGCCCCCTACTAGAAAGAAGCGCTGAGGTTTAATGCAGATGAATTACCCAGCAGGCAATTCAGCAGAAACTTTT